>CABFWO010002617.1:27944-84663 GCA_902155825.1 Timema genevievae
GGGAGAAACAATTTAGGAATAAACACTTTCATTAAACCCAACCGTAATTTGAACCCTGTTCTCCCCGCCACCGACAACCTACTCTAAAACAAAAGTGACGCGTTAGGGGGCGGCCAGACTGAGCGAGCGCGCGCGTGAGCGACTAAAATATAAAATAGAACACATTGGTTGTAATGAGAGATGGCCAGACTGGAGCGACTGAGCGCGCACGCTTGAAAGATAGAACTGGTTCTATTTTCCAAGCGCGCGCGCTTGACCCGAGCGAGCGAGCGCGTAATTAGCAGATAGCTTTCTATAGTTGTTGACGAGGAGTCTACGAAACTTGGCTCAGTGAAATGAGGGTGGTTTTCGACAAGTGATTTATTGTTATGGTTTTCTCATCCTCTCTCCACGCTAATGGTGATTCTTATTTGTAAAGGCCAACTTTGATAATATTGAAGTATTTTAACATATCAGTTTTACATATACATATATATATATATTAGTATGGTTTATGATCTTACCAATTAAATTAGGCCGTTAGTAGCAAGTGTGCTAAGCCTATCGATATTTATAAAAATGTCAAAATGATAAGTTTTCCTAGCACTCAATGAACAAATATACAATAATATTGCCTAGCGCCTGTAAACTAGACTGTACTGGGTCGAGCAGTTCTATCTTTCAAGCGCACGCGCTCAGTCGCTCCAGTCTGGCCATCTCTCATTACAACCAATGTGTTCTAATTTATATTTTAGTCGCTAGCGCGCTCGCTCGCTCAGTATGGCCGCCCCCTTAGACCACGCAACTATTGATGCGGGTAGTTCCTAGTTAATATAGTTTTAAAATAATACTTACCAACAGACTTAATTTGCACGAATAATATGATAGATGTTGATTCTGGCTTCCAAAGTTTAGTCCGCAATTTATTATATCTATTTTTTACAAACTGTTATTTCCAATTTCTTAAAATCACTTCTCTAGTTCGTTTATTTAAGTTTTGTAGTTGACGTTGCCGATAGTTATTACTATTACTTTTGTTGAAAAACTCCCAAATGCACATTCTCGCATTTTGCTTCTTGTACTTAAATTTAGGGCAAAGTCAATTTATTAATGAAGTTTGACAGAAAGAGAGGTTATTATTTCCGGTCTAGTACCTACAATGGATGTGGTTGTAACCATCACATTATAGTTTACTGTATACGGTTTTAAGACAAAAGCTGGTGCATTTTATTAAGACATCAGTCTAGTAACCAGCGCGCTTTTAGGTCTTGCACTGTTGGCTACCAGAAAGTCTACAAACTTGTACAAGGGTGTGTACAACCCCTAAATATTATGGTCAGATGCCTTGCTACACTGTAAAGACATTGTTTGCCCCAAGCGATGAAATAACAGAGCCCGCCTGACCTTACGACGAGATTCTTGAGGCAGAACATTTCCTCAGTCTTTATTCAGCAGAGAATTCCAGTGAAACCAACGCCCGGGGTAACAACCCTCGAGTTTATGTGAGGATAACTTAACAGATTGGCGAGTCTATTGTTTGGAACATTATTTGAGGGTGCTGAAGAGGATGAATGTAGTCCTATACAAGCGCGGATTCAGGGGGAGGGGTGGTTAAAGGGTCAGTTGACCCCCCCTGTGAATGTTAGAAAATAAATACAAAAAACAGAATGATAGTTCAAATTTTAGAAAGAAAATACAACATAGGTAAATTAGACCATTTTTTGTCTTTTTAAGCGCAGAAACCTCTTAAGCCGGGTCCACACGTGCGTTGTTCATCCATAATTAATCAATGTTCAATATGACTCACACAAGTGTGGAAAAAATATTCGTATTCATGTAAGAATATTTGTCGTGCATAGCGAATAACGAACATTGTTCCGCATAGAGATGGTGAACTACCACACATCAAAGAAGGCTAATAATCGCCTGAGAGCAGTTCATCCACGAATACAGAATATAGAGTATGTGTGGACAACAGGAGTGGTGGAACTATGGGGGACTCTGGCCCTCTGAAAATAATTTATCCCTCCATGGAATAAATTCCCCCTATATATATTAAATCCTCTGATATTATCGAATATGAAGCTGAAAGATGGCCTTAAATCAAACTCCAAGTGACTTCTAGATGCAGTCTATTGTCAAAAATTTGCCAGATAAGACCGCTTCAAATAACTACTAGACTAGAAGCATCTAACTTGCAGAAAATGTCGGGGGGAGGAAAGCTCTAAATAGTTTCCAAGTTCATCAAAATTTCAAAACTGTCTAGGAGAGGACAACTCCAAATAGCTTCTATATGCATGTCATTTTGAAGAATTATAAGGTGAGGACCACCCCAAGTAGCCTAGTTTTTCAAATAATTCAATCTTCAAAACCTTGTCTGTGGAAGGCCAGTTCAAAGATTGTCTTCTAGAGGTATCTAACTATCGTAAAAAATTAAGGTAAGTATCACTCTAAATAGCTTCGAGGGGCATCCAAATTTCAAAAATTTCTAGGTGAGGGACACTTTAAATGGCTTATAAAAGAATATAATTTAAAAAAAATCAAGGCGAAGAATACTCATAGCTTCTAGAGTGAGCAATTTTTCAAAAAATTGTTTAAGGATGGCCACTCCAAATAGTTTATAAAAACCATCTGATTTTAAAAAATTGGAGAGGATAACCACGGTTTAAACATACATCAGATCAAATATGAATGAGAAATTTTTGAATGGCTTTAAACAGGAATCTAGCATTGTAAGTAACTATGTTATTTATAATCATGACCCCCCTATGAAAATGATCTGGATCCGCCGCTGGTCCTATATATTATCTTAGAATTTATACTACTCATACATTTTGAGACAATGTCTTTTAACATAAGCAGCTTCGTTATGGTTTGTTTTTACAGCGTGTCTTACTAGGGGCGAGGAAGTTAGATTAAGAGGAAATGCACCCGCAGCTTCGCGGAAGGAAATTGGGAACCCTTTGAGGAAATACCATCCTCAGTACACCCAATTGGGATTTGAACTCTGACCTCACTATCACAAGCAAACTATGCTTGATAAGCGTGGAATATAGTTTGCGTACCCACCTATGTGGATAAAAATCGTTATTAATTAATATAATAAACGGAACGGAATATGTATTATTTAGTAAAAAAAAATTAATATTTAATTTTAAGATTGTGTAAAACTTTTCAAGTAATGACTGGCAATGATGTTCAGGTGATTTAAAGCGTCAGACTCTCAATATAATGGATTGTCGTTGACGAGGAGATTGGGGTTCGAATCACGGTTGGATGCATTGAGGGTGGTTTAAAACATAAGAGTACCAGTGTGGAGTTCCCATCCCCTCTCTAAGCTAGTTCATGGAACATAGACAAACTTGTGCGTCATCATAAACTAGGTTTATTTCAAAAATAGTTTAATTTAAGAAAGCTCATGTCCACTTTACAATAAAGCTCTATATTTACATCATTAGGTCTATAAAGTAACTTACCAGACTTATTTAACTATGTATATTGTATTTACTTAAAAAATATATCTCTATATACTAACTCGGTTGGTAGTATGCCTGTTGAGTGAGGTGTTTAGGGTTTGAATATTGTCAGTGTCAAAAAATGGTTGGTGGCTTTGGCGTTTACATTTCACAATGATGTAATAACTAACGATTGTGGATTATGAAAGTACACGTTAAATTAGGGCATACGTTAATATGGACCTATTGTTTTAGTTAATATGTACAAGAGATCCCTTGTTTATATTTTATATTGATAATGGTGAGCTGCTAAATATATTTTTAATGTAGGCATGTCACCTTAAAAAGTAAAATGCTCTTCACTAGATAAATAAACCTTAAACCCCTTCCGGAAACGAGACCAGGCTACCGCAGTTGAAGGCAACAAATGCCTCCCAGAAGATAGCACGACGTAAAGGTTCATAAATAATGGTTTGAAAACTCTTCCGCTCTCGATACTAAGAAGCTTGTATTAACTATTCTCAGTACTATCAACTTGAATTCAAGATCTTTGGCGTAGCTCACTTACTCAAGAAGAGGAACAAATGCTTTCCCGAAAACTCTGAGTCTTTTAGACCATATACATAATTAATTTTTTAGTATAAGGTAAGTACGAATATGTTGAGTCTAAATTATCCCCTTCCGCCTTTGCCCTAACTTCAATTATATAACGACTACAGCTTAATTTTATTTCAAAGTTAACTTGTTGAAAATTGGACACATGCCCTTGTAAGAATTTTAATTCTGTCAATTTATATTTTTATTTAGTTTTAATTTATTCTAAAATGTTTATTTATTTTGACGTGACTAGCACGCCATGCGGCCAAATGCAATACTACATTTAATTAATTTACTTTCCAACTTATTGTTTTCAACGGACATTGAATTGCGTCGAAGGAAACACCAAATAGTTATAGCAATACTTTTATCATAACAAGAAATATATTTATTTACCGGTTTTTGGTCCAAATATTCCGTCCACATTTTAAAACAATACTGTTCAGGTATAATTTTATTTTTAACATATTTTACGAGACCCCACGAGAATCGTAATGGCTGACGCGATACGAGGAAGAAAGAAATGGAGTGCTTGCAGAGGGGGAAGGCGAGGGATGTGACGACACAGAGACGTCATCCAATCTCGTACATTTTAATTTTAAAAGGCCCGGGAAAGAAAAAAGAAGAAATTGAGTTTGTCTACAAACAATTATCATATGTCAAACTGTCAGATATAAGATTCTGCATCCATTTAGTTAAAGATTAAAATTTTATCAAGCTTCTTAATTATTTGTTCTTTCCCCCCAGATATTCCTTCTTTCTACTTTAACTTCACATATGTATAGACATATTATATTTCAAATTTAGAACGTAAATCCATGAGAATTTTGGGGCCTCGACGAGAAATGCCGAGAGGCGGAAATCGGAAGAAAGAAGTGGGACTGGCCTCTTGGAGATAAAGATAAGATGACACATTAGTTTCCGTGCAACAAAAACTGTAATTTTAACAGTTAATTCTTAAAACAATCTTTCAAGTGTTCATAAAAATGACTACCAGAGACGTGACGACAACTTTAGACCAATGGTATACCTCTGCAATGACGATTCTCGGACTTTTAGGGAGTTTTGGACCAACTCACAGTTTTGACGATGACCTCCCAGAATATATTTTGAGGCGATATAATTTATTTTTTTAAAGTTTTAATCTCTACACCGCTTTGACCTCACTACGCAGACGCTATATTATTATGAACATTTTCCTCTACAATTTCAAGAATTCGTGTTATTTTTTTCTAAAGTAGTATTATATATATCTTTTTTTTTTTCTCAAGCCAACATTTTATTTTAACAATGACTCTGGAAAGAATCTTTTGGTCAGAGTCATTCCTTCGACACGATTGCAATGTCTTATGTTCTATTATTCATTTATTTTAACTAGTAACTCATAAAGGACATCTATTAATTGGGGTGTCTCAAGAAATTATAATATTTTTATTTTTATTATTTCAATAATTATCCACAAAGATTGGACCTAAGATTTTTTATATTAATACATCAACTTACTGAACTGTTATTTGAATTATGAATTGTATTTTAGCTTTATAATTTAGCATACGTCTGTTAGGCAGGATAACGTTTTAGATTGACAATTATTTATTAAAGAAAAAAACTAAACTTATTTCTTTTTTAAAATAAAATCCGTTATTAAGTATTTTATTTATATTATTATCACCATCCTTCAATTTTATCCACCTTGTTACTATTGTTATAAAAAAACATAATTAGCGATGTCTCATCCGCAAGCAGTTCCCAGAGATGCTGACCTTGGAGGCCGGTATTGTAAGGTGAGTCCATTGTTGACTATGTACATTAAATTTATATTTTCTTCCGACATGACCCAGAGGTCCTGAGAGAGCCTCGTATTCGATTTTATGCATTATTATTATTTTAAATTTTACCCCAATATAGTAATTATGTTGTAGTTGTTAAAAGTAAATGTTGGTTTTGAACACAATTGATAGTATTCGATTTAAGTCTGAGCTAGCCCACTATTCTTTCATAAACTATTTTATTTTCTACTTCTTTAATGACGTCACTGGACATAAATTAAAATAATCTGCATCCTCATCATTAATATATTAGATATAATATTTTTTTTATCTACACCCTTCTAAGTTTCAGCGTACAGTAAATATTTAGTTTTTAGCCATTTAACTATTTTATTCTAATTACATGTTTTTAACTAAAATGAATAACTAATCTGGATAGGTCTTTATTTAAATTTTGTACAATCCAACGAGATATCAAAATATTTTTAAATTTATATTATTTTAAAAATAATTTCTTTTGTTAAATTGCCTCTTAAGTTTCTATAAAAATATATGCTCTATTAATTTACAACCCCCATTTCACAACACTCTTGGAACTTTGCGTCCTTAACTGTGGTATGGACTTAAAGGTCTTAGGCATTAGACTCACATTGATCTTGGTTAAAGTTAACATGGGAAGAGGGGCTTCGAATCTTGACCAGGTCCACACAGAACAATTACTCCCACTCCCTCCCCATGAGGTGTTCGCGATGGTTTTTCCAACATCTCTCAACTCTAATGAAGGGGTATTTATTTTGTTATTCCCTCCTCACCCCTTACTTTTTGTTTAGTTCGTTCGTTACTCTTTTATCAAACATACACATAAGTTTAATACTAATAATAACCACATTGGGGATCACACTTGGAATTTCTTTTGGTGACACGCGATCTAAGAATCAGTGATCACAATTAATGAATTTTTTATAGCACCACGTCTTACTACTCTTTTGGGTTTTACACATTTAACTATATAGTTAATATGAGCTATGAGGTAAACATAGTTTTGACTATTATTTTTTCTCGCAAAGCTATGACAATTATCGTTATAATAATGGAGTGTCGGAGTTATATCAATTTGTAGCTCAGCTTGTGCCAAGATTAGTCAGTACTAATGTACCGTTGCCCAGGGGACGCCAAAATGTACTAATCGTACATCCTTTCCATGGAGCCTCTTTCCATGTTCTAATGAGATGAAGTTGAAAGTGATTATGATGGGTGGGGCAAAACAAGATCTTAACCTAACTTAAGCTTAGTTAACCAGACCTTGATAGACAAAGAAATTAACCTTTCGAGAAAAATACCCTAGTACCCGCCGGGAATCGAATCCGGGACCTCTAGGTCACTGGCCTCTGGGCACGAAACCAAATGGTGGGTATGATTTTAATGACTGTTAAACAAAGTTATAAGCGTTGTGGTGCATTTTATTGGGAAATAAAAACTTAACAGAAATAAAGAGACAACATAACAAGCTAATTAATTATAAGAACATGGGTGACCTGGTGGTCTAGGGGTAAGGTATCATCAGACTTCTGTGCTGGAGGTCCGGTTCTCAATCCTAGGTCCCGGCACAGATTTATCTGACTGAAAAACCCTTCCTTCACCTCTTACAAGACGTGTATTAATCACAACTTGTGAATGTGTGGAATGCCAGGCCTTCACCGTGGTTCGGATTCCACGTTAAACTGTAGGTCCTCCATTGCATCTCACAATTACCCTACCATTACACATTAGCGTAAGTGCGTATAACCCGAACGGGTAGTAAGATAATAATAATATAACACAATGGTCCTCTTCATGCCACAGCGTGGCGACACCACAATATCTTTGTGGTGAACATAACCTTTCACTCGAGGCAAAACACAGATTGCGTGTTCGAGTCAAAGGAAACGCTTATAGTTACTCGTAACACTTGATAAACACTTGTAGATGATGATAGATTTCACACAAGACACAGATTGTTGTGTTTCACTCGTGTTAAAATGATTATAACCTCTATACAGATAATCTGATATGTTCAACAAAAGCGCATTTCGCTCTTTTGATGAGATCTTGTATTGAATATTGGCTATTTTATTAAATTTTATTGAATTTTTAAATTATTAAAATATTTTTAATACTTTTTTATGAGGTCTTCATGCAGGGTCTACAATTATGATATGTCTATCAGAACATTTTTTACATTTGGTTGTATGAAAATAACTAAGGTGAAATGTAAATGTTAAAAAAGATATAAATAAAAGCAATGTGAAGTGAATTTAAAGAACACACTAAATGAAAATTGATTTATAAAAAAAAGGCCCAAAAGGGACACTTAACTATTAACATATTATTATTATTCGACGAGATGATTCAGCAAGATTATTCTTATTATTTTTATATATTATTGTTATTATTATTTAGTTCAATCCAAGGGGCAGTCTTGTTGTGCTTCACATCTATTTAGAGCTGGGGATTCACTCAGGCTTTCCGCCAGCTAGTTCTACCCACACCATCTGGGAGAAAGCACATGTATTACGGAAGTCCTAAAAATGTGCGGTAGTTTCTCTTTGCTCTCCGTATTGGATATTTTATGAGCGAGTGAGAAAGGGCCTACCAATTTTGACGGGAAAGGTATTTTCACATGCCTTTCAGGGATCTTTTATATGACACTATCAACATGGGAACGACGCTACGGATTTACTTCCCCTCCGAAAGAAGTTGTGTTACGGATTTTTATCGCTCAGTAAAAATAGGTTGACCTCATATTCCCACGAAAATCAGTT
This sequence comes from Timema genevievae, assembly GCA_902155825.1. Taxonomy (NCBI): domain Eukaryota; kingdom Metazoa; phylum Arthropoda; class Insecta; order Phasmatodea; family Timematidae; genus Timema; species Timema genevievae. The sequence continues at coordinate 36,546 of CABFWO010002617.1, forward strand.
CCTGAGGCGACCACTTTACCCAAAAACCACCAAGGTCAAATGTTTTATATTGAATATAAATTAAATAAATAATTAGAAACGATTGTTTAAATTAACGGTTTAGCTTTGTGTTTATTTCAATTATTTTTTTTATAAATAATTACTTTCTCATATCAAGAGAAAGTATAGTAATTGTGAACATTTTTGACCTTAATATTTTGATGAATCTTTACGTTTTATATGTGTCTGAACTAAAAAAAATAAATTATTTTACCATTGTTTCTGTCCCCATGTATATCTGTATATCTGCCCCGGGTCACAAACACATAAAAAGTGTTTATTGTGATTAACAAGAGGATATGTTTGTTTTTATGACGAAAACTTACTCAAGTAATTTAATAAAAACTTACTTTTGATATATATATATATATATGTATACATATATACATATATATATATATTCAAATCTCTAATATACAATATGAGATAAATTGTGCGATTGTGCCGTACCATTTATTTGAATATATTTTCTCGTTGTTTTACGTTTTTAACATGCCTATAATTTCTTATTTATTGTAATACAATGAGAACCATTAAAAAAAGCTCTTCCCAAATAATCTCAGGTCACCTTTATCACCTTTAGAAAAATAGTATATTAAAAGATAATAAGTCATTCTCAAACTATTCATTTTGTGCCCTCTTATACCTCAACTTTGACATAGTAATAATTAGATCATTACATACGCCGAAGTGACTTGCCGATGGCTAGGAATAGGTATGTGTGAAAGGGACTTAAAGGGCTTTATATTATATTATTTAAAATATTTGTTAGGTTCTCAAATAATGTTTGTATTGAAACTTGGATTTTTTATAAAGAAAACACAGTAATTAAAAAAAAGCATATTATTACGAGTTGCTGATACATATCTCAATAACAAACTTTTTTTTACCACGGCGTCTTACTACCCGTTCGGGTTATACACTTGTGTAGTAATTATGCAAATGGTTTTAGGAAATAGGAAGGTTATATTAATAGGGAGTGCACCCGAATTTGCGTGGAGGGAGGGTGGAAAACCATTTTGGAATCAAAACCTCAGTACATCCGACTGAGATTCGGACCTCAACCTCCCCGTCATCGGGAGTCTAGCCTACTGCGAGAGTAGCACGTTAGACCACGTGGCCACCGAAGTGGGATTTTTATTATTAAAGCTTACAAATGCTCATATTGACATCAAAAAATCTTTCTAGAAAAAAAATATTCAGGTTATATTAATACTATTATTATGAGACTATTTCAATACTTGTATTTAAAAAAGCTAGAGTTTGTAGAAACACAGATGCTTTAAGTAAAACCGATCTGGTTTGATATTTCTATCTCTTCCCCAAAAATAAAATGCTTTTGATAAAAAAACAATAGTTGACCTCGGTGATCTTAGGGTTCGATTCCCGTGTCCAGGTGTCATTCTTAGCAAAATTTACGAATATGAAACCCTATAGCTGGATTAATCAAAAATATCTATAAAGTGTTCATCAACTATTTTATGAAAATACATTGGTTTTTTAGTGCTTTAATTGAATATTTTGTAAATATTCTATAATTTAATGTTAATTGATCTGGGGGGCTAACATGGTACTTTGTACCCCAGTGAGTTTTCACGCAACTATTGATTCTTTTATGAATAAAACAATTTATTTTGAACGTTTTTAAAAAGTCAAAGTCAATTTAAACCTATGTCTATAAATATTCTACTAAACAAAACAAAACTAATTGATGGATAATATTTGTTGTTGAGTTAGAAAATAGTGCCATAATTTATATCAGTGAGTGTTTTTCTTACGGTGGGGATATTGGGGACGAGAGAGAAGGTAAGTGATTTTGCAGATTTTATAAGAAAACTCTTTTTGGCCAAATTAAATTATTATTGCTCCAGTAGAAACATAAGAGCTTAATTTGCTTCACATGTTAATATCAAAAGTTCTTGAATATCTGTAATAAGCATACCGGCATTAGACGTTAAACTTTTTAAATGAAGAGAAATGTTTATACTTTCAGATTATTATGAATTTTATAATTTTCAAGCTATTATTTTGCTAATTAATACTAGTACAAATACATTGTGAATACAAGTAGAATCAAACACAGAACCTTTGCCTCAGTAGGTTATAAAAGAACAAAATGCAGATAAACGCTAGAATATAGTAGACAAAACAATAAAATTATTTTCTTAAAATTGAAAAATGACACCTGAAAACGGGAATCAAACCTGGGACCTTTGACTTAGTACGCCAATGCTCTAAGCACTGAGCTATCCAGGAATCGTCTCATTCCAAAAGTCATTCTTCACTCATATTTTAAGGCAGAGTCTATGATAGACGTGTGGAAATCGTCGGCTACAAATGTGTGACTACCAAGTCGAAGGTGGCTGCGTTATATGATAGCTCGTGGTGATCTTAATAAACTCACATATTTGTAGCTGACTATTTCCGCACGTCCATCATAGACTCTGCCTTAAAATATGAGTGAAGAATGACCCTGAGCACGGGACGATTCCTGAATAACTCGGTGGTTAGAGCATTGGCACACTAAGCCAAATGTGCCGGGTTTGATTCCCGTGTCCAGGTGTCATTTTTCAATTTTCAGAATATGATATCTAGATGGACAATTCCTCACTAAAAAGCATATATAATAGATTCGGCTATTTGATTCTTAGATAAAATTATTGTTCATTTTGCAATTTCATAAATACAAAAGTTGTGTTACTTGAAAGGTCACGTGGGGTGTCTCATTTCCCCAGCAATTTCTACCAAATAGTTTCAGTTTACAGACACACAATTGAATTCACCGAACACGAATTATACCAGCCGACAGTCAAAATCACGTTGGGGGAAAGTAAAGAGTCATCATCAGGTGCGTAACAATGTTACCTCACTAACAAATATAAAATCGGGGTACTTTTTATCCAAGCGCACCCACTTAACGGTTTACTAAATACGCCATTTATCGCATACACAAATTCAACACCTGACCTAATTTGGATACGTACAGTACATGAAAATGAGGTTATATCTATTAATTAACCAGTCTACATTGCTAAATGTAAACAACTTAAAATATATATGCACGTATTATTTAAAATTAAAACACAAAGGTTTATTATTTATCCATGCCACTTCATTTGGTACAGTTCCTACCAATAGTGTAGTACCACGCTTTTATCTGTTACACTCAAGTTAGTTAAGTTTTTTCCCCCACCCATTTACTTGAGATATTTAACGGGAACTTGCTGAACCAGCTGATTATATCAGAATACCAGAATTTCTATGAGTGAGAGTGAAAGAGCCTACCAATTTTGCCAGGAAAGGTATTTTCACATACCTTCCATTGTTATTTTACATGGCACAATCGACACGGGACTAATAGATTTACTTGTCCTCCTAAGGAAACGGTGCCATGGATAGCTCAAGAAAAATTCATCGAGCCCGGCTGGGTTTGAACTCGCGATCATAGGGCTCTGAGGCGTGCACTTTACACCAAGACCACCTAGGTCAAAAAGGAACTATTATATCTGAATTGTTACATGTTATAATATTATTTATTTAAAAATTAACCCAATGAAATAATTTACAATAATTAATGAAATTGGGTTTTAAATAGCTCACGAATTGAATTAAAATACTATAACTACTAATAAATAAATAATCAAAATAAAAATAAATCTGGATCATAATTAAGCGTGAATGCGTAAATATATCATGCATACATACAATTTTCACTTAAGAAAAATAACTAGTATTTATATTTGTGAAATTATATTGTTATTTCATAACCTACACTATTATCACTTCCTGTTAGAAGTGCCATACACCATAAAAGTTAAAATTATTTATATTTTTTGTATGTACCGCCAAGTTTTGATTACGACAGGGATATTCTAATATACCCACTAATGGGTTGGAGACGAAGAAGACAGACTTTAAAGGAAATTTACCCGAATTTTTATGGCAAAAGGGTGGGAAACTATTTATAAATAGCCACCTCAGTACATATGGGCTGGATTCAAACCCAAACGTCTCCTTTATCAATAATCAAGCCTATTTCTAGTATAAAGACCCAGAGCATGCGACCAACAATGTGGGTTTAAAAACAAGTTTATAAAGGCTTAGCTTGTTGACTATTTCAGAACATTCCTCTCGAGTTGGTTGGTGTAGGCTTCATTTAGACATGGACAATCATGGCATGAGAAGCAAAAGTGTGATGACAAAATGGTCCCATCCCAACCGGATGTATTAGGTCAGGGGTTGGCAAAATGTCTATCGCGATCAATCGGTCGATCTCGCAGCAATTTTCAGTCGGTCGCGTAAGAAAACTATATCGCCACAAAAAGGCAAGCTTACCTTACATTATTCCGCTATGGTGTAGCTTATAATATAGGGACATAGTGTAATTAGCCAGGGTAAACGGGGTGTACATTTTATTTATGTTATGTATTTTATATAAAGGCAGGGACATATGTATTGGGGGAAATATTGAATTTAAGGAATAAATACAATATATATAGAAAAAAAAGAATTAAAAGTAGAGTGGAGAAACGAAGGGTGATCTCGGGACCTTTGATAAAATGTAAAAGTCGATCGGGGTCCCAAAAAGGGTACCAACCCCTGTCCTATGTGGTTTATCTTAAATGGCTTTCCCCTCTACTTCCGCACAAATGTGGTTACACTTTCTCTTAATAATACCTTCCTAAACCTTAATCTATTATTGTAAATAGGCGAGTATCCCGGAGGGGTAGTTAACGTAGAGCCCGGAGGAAAATAAGTTGGCCAAATTAAAAGGGAAATTTTAACGAAAATTATTCCCGAACTCACTGCGGTAAAGTTAGCAGACACCTCCCCCCCAGGGTCTGCATACAGTAGAAGAATACCCTCGTCGATATATTGTCAGGCAACATCTCAATCGGGAAGTGTTCATTCATACGCGAAGCAGGATTTGTAGCTTCACTCCGGACTGTCGGAGTGATGCTATCCTAGGCCCGGATTCACTAAAGTGAAAATAGATGCAACGCCATAACTTTGAGATTGCGCAAATCTGGGATAAAAATTTAAATAATAATGAATAGCAACATTTTTCCAACATGTTTACTCTGTACATAAAACTTATCACGATAAATATTCATAATAAGTAATCAAATAACCGGAACAGAACATCCGAAAACAGTATTAAAATACATACAAATACAGTATATATAATAATACAAGTGTAACTAGTTCGTATTTGAAGAACTCAAATTTTTTTTGTATAAAAATAATATTCATACTTTAATTCTATTTTTCCTCTTCCAAATGATTTTTTCCTACAAATTATCATCATTGCTTTCAATTTTGTTTTTAAAGTCTTTGCAAGAATGGAATAGATTTAGACTTGCTCTTATCATTTATTTTAAAGTTTAGACGCTGAGTTGTATTTTTTTTTCATGAGGTCTACAAATAATTAAATGTGGAAAAAAATTAATTCTGAGCTACATTTTCCCTGGAAAGCACAAACTTAGCTACACAATTTTCTTTAGTGTTTCAAAAGGAATGCTGCTGCTTGAATAATGTTTGAATGCGCTCGTTTATTTAAACCAGGATGACTTTCAAAATCCGAGATGTTTTCCCGGGACTTTCACAGATGAGGTGTGGTGGGCTAAAACCCGAGACTATCCCGGAAAATCCGGGATGAATGGTCACTTTAACCCTAGATTAGTATTTAATAAAAAAATAACAGGCTAAGTTTAAAAGTAAATTTGTTCATTTTATATAAGCGCAAAATCTAAATCACATCCTTGCGATAAATTAAAATGGCATATTGTATCTGTACTACAGTTAATGATTAAGAAGTGAATTAAAACAGATAAATTCCATCTAGCAAAATGTTTATTTGAATAAAGAGTAAGCTATAGTTATATCATAGTTTTTACTTTCCATCGACCCCTCAGAGGGAGAAATATAATAAATGTCGATGTTTCATGACCCCCTGAAACTGAAAAGGTGGTTTACGTGATGCCGTTTGTTTGCTTGTATGTCTGTGTCCATCTGTCTGTATTTTTGGACTATAGCCCAAACCATTTTACCGATTGGGCTAAAACTTGGTATCTAAGGTTTTCATAAGGTTCACCCGAGGTTTTTTTGGAATTAGATAACTAACCCTAAATTTGGGAATAGTTTACTGAGAGATGAAAAAAGAAAAAAATCAATTTTCTTCCAATCCGCTCTAACGATTTTGATTACATTTTGTATTCAGGTATTGTTTAGCATTACTAACAAAATGTCAAGTCTCGTTTTCCCATTAAAATGAATTAAGAGTACTTTTAATAAGCGGAAATTTCCAATTTTGATCATCTCTATAACTATTTGAGATATATGACTTATCATAGTCTAGTCAGAAACTGGAAGACCGTGCATATTTGATATGGTTGCATTGGTCGTTCATCTAAAAAGGTTTTATCCTTTCCTTCATTATAAAATAAATAGTACGGTGCACTGCACAGACTTTCCCCCTCTTTTATCTTAAAATAGAAAATTACTAAAAAAATCGTAAGGTTTGTGAAACCAAATAATAAGCCTTGTTGTAGAAACACTTCATCAAAGATCATAAATGAAATAATATACACTGTTACTTACTCTATGGCATTAGGAGCTAGAAACGCTGTTACAGAAAAAATGAGAAAAGAGAATTATATTTATCCACCAAAGAGCATAAGAATCAAATTAATTTTCAAAGACTTGAATTAAAAAGTTTATACATTTGTTTATAACTCAAAAAACTATTAATTTTATAAAAATGCATGTCAAATAAAATCTTTTTATATTTAATAGTACTATAACTTTACAATGATAAGCTATTTAATATCTCAAATAGTTGCGGAGAAATGATGAAAATTGGAAAATTTACTTCACGTAAAGTACCCTCAGTCATTTTCATGAGAAAATGAGAATTTCAAACTTGTTAAATGTGATAAATAATGTCCACATATAAAAATGTAATCAAAATCGTTAGAGCGAATTTTGATAAATCGATTTTTTTTCTCTTTCTACCTTCACTAAACTAACCTTAATTTTAGGTTTAGATATCTAATTCTAAAAATCCCTCGGGGAAACCCTATTAAAACCCTAGATACCAAGTTTAAGCCTGATTGGTAAAATAGTTTAGGCTCTAGTCCGAGGTACAGACTGACAGACAGCATTGTGAAAACAACTTTTTGGGTTATCATGAAATGTCAACATTCATCAAAATCTTGAGTTCAATTTTTTTGACGATCACAATACTTTCTCTACCTGTAATATAGAGAGAAAGTAAAAACAAGACAAAATCAAATAATAAGAGGCTTTTTAATACTCTCATGTTCCCCTAAATCCAAAGACTTCTTGTCACCAATTATCACGTGTCTAATTCTGTTTTTAAATCGTGTTTGAAAGTGTAGCCTATATGTAAATGTTTTACTAGCAACGAAAGCTTTGGGCTATATAAGTACTTAATAATCGATAAAACTATTGTTTGAAACAAAGTATTTGATTTATTACTAGATAATAAAATAATTTATGTAATTTCAATATTTTTTTACTATTTTGAGATGAGATTTAAAATAAAGTAGAATTGATTTGTAAGTAAATTTGTTGAAAAGGGGTGGTCTCAAATAGAGGACATACGATAAAGTTTGTGAATGACGTCACCTTAGTTCTTGCAACAAGTTTGTTCCTTGTTCAGTGACTAGAGAAATGGATCAAATAAACATGGTACATCTTGAGCGGAAAGTTACGTATTTTTTTAAAACTTGTGCTGGAACAGATTTGCAACCCTTGAATAAGTCCGAATCCCTAGAGAGGTCGATGCGCTATGTCAGATACACGTTTTCAAGGCGGTTGCTGCTGATTAGCGAGCCGTTACTCAAACAGCTGCTGGGGGGATCGGAATAATTTCTAAACCTATCTTGGTGGGTGCTGATTGGGGGTAGTTATAGTAACCTTAACAGTCAACAGCCAGATTTTAATATTTGAAAATTTTTAGGGACTACGTAATAGTTATGTGAACAGTTGTCCTCTCTACCTCCATTTAAAAAAATGCTAAATGTATATATAATTAATTTTAGGATGAATTTTTAAAAATAAATAAAAAAGTGATGGTTGTATTATGAATTGCTGGTAAAGGAATTTTCATTTATTTTTTCACAAATAAACCATGACTTTTTTTAGTATTATGTTCATAATTATGTGGTTATTTGAGAATTAATATAAAGTTCGAGTATACTATTGAAATATTATGTTCTTGAAATATAGATTTATGTTACACTGTCTAAAACTCAAATATAAACTTTTTTGTTAAAATAAATAAGTATATATAAACCTATATATGCCAACGATCTACCAAAACTTTTCACTGATTTAAATCTGTTCATTTTTCCGCTCTAGAACCCGCCTCGGTGGCGAAGTTAGTTAACGCGCTTGTTTCATGTTGAGCTAGATTGCCGAGGATGGGGAGATCAAGGTTCGAATCTCGCTTGGGTGAACTAGGGGTGGTTTTCCTTAAACTTTTTCCAATCTCCCTCCATGCAAATGTGACTTCACGTCCTCTATGTTCAACCTTCCCAATTACTAACCCATTAGCGTAATTAGTATTTAAGCGTATAAACCGGACGGGTAGTAAGACGTGGTGCTAAGTATTATTATTATTTTCCACTCTAGAAAAACTTTTAAACGCTTTTTTAAAATATGTTGAAGGTATGCTATATTATGTAACTATTATTAGTATTATCTTATAATCATCTTTTGAATTTTATGTTGAATTTTATTTTGAAATATTTTCCATAACCTCTTCTAGTTTTTCAAGTTATTTTTCCTTGGTGATCAAGATTCAGACAACACACTAAACTATATCCCAATTTTCTTACTAATGAACATAGCTGACCGACTAATAGAGCTACTTTTACGGATTCATAATTCAAGTAATGTGGTTTACAGATGTCACTTTTGAGAGGAATTATCAATTCTTATAACATAACACTTATGATATAGTAAAATGTTATTAATGTTGACCGAACAAAAATGTTTATATTTTCTAAAAGATGCTCCAAATTTCCATTCTAAAGAAAGTTATGTTATGTTAGGAATCTGTGACTTTCTGAATTGACTGATTATATCAGCACACGACTTATGAACTAGTTTAAATCCGAAAGGGACACCCACTCTCCAGCCATTAAATCATCACTGTGAAAGGGGGAATCCACATTTAATCAGTGATACATTTTTTCGGCCATGTCAGGAATCGAGCCCGGGACCCTTAACCCAGTATACAGACACACTACCGACTGAGCCAAGATATTGGACTAAGAAGTAAAGCTAGTCAGTCCAAAACAAAGGGGCAAGCACGAAGTACCGCCAATTAAAGTTCGGCCGATCTTAAGTTTACTTGTCAAACTTGGGACAATGCCTCAGAATCTACATTTTGCATCTTTATAACTTGATCTTCAGGATAAAATAATAGCATTGGCTCTCCCTCTTGAAAGTCTGAATTGGAAGTGACTAACAGTTTTAAGAGAGGATTGTATCGGGGTTTTGAGCAAGATTCAGGAAACATTCCCTTAAAGTTCAGGCAAACCAGTTGATGGTTGATTAAGGGGAACGAACAGAGGCTTAGCGAATCAACCTAGCAATGGTAGTGTTCAGACTGTATTCAGCAGCCCATTTCAGTAAAATGACACTAGGACACAGGAAAGGAAACATGATCTCTGCCTTACGGGCGTATCACTGCGTTCCTTGAGTCAGGTTGAGTCCTTGAGCTCTAGGGGAGCGCTAGTTGCAGTCCTCAATGATAACAACACTTCCAAGTGGAACAACTAGCTTTCAAATTGTTCGTTGTAAAGGCTACAAGATAGAGAGCAAGTTTCCAAGAGGGGTGGTCCGAACACAATAGTTCAGATACCAGAAATTCCAAATCCAAACAAAAACCACTACCCCCTTTCAATGAACAAACCTTTTCAAACAAGTAACTAGTCGATGGTATTTTAAGATTATTCACAACTAGACAATTTGCAAGCATTCAATCGAACATATATATATATATACACACATATATATACATATATAACGTATTATATATATATATAAAACGTATTATATATATATATAATACGTTTTCTTAGTAAATTGCAGTCTGAGTAAGCTCACTTGTGGGGTTGGTTTATGAGAAGGGGGTGAGCCACTACCTCAACCTAGCTTTGTCATAGCCGGTTTATTGACACTAGAAGACAATTTTTGTCTGCTCTCAAGTAAAACGATTGTTAAATTTAATTGCTTTTAAAAGTGCCTGCCTGATAGCGACATTGTCACTTGGGATTGCACGACTCAAGTTTTCCCAACTAGCGCAGCCATTTTAACCTAGAGGATGTGGGATCTGTTTCATACCTTGTCCGTGAACTCGAATAAAGATTTGAGCTTTGGTCCCAGTTTTACGCGTCAACCCCCTTACAAACTGAGATATTCAATTAGTGGGTCAACCACATCGGTGGTCACGTGGGATGGACGTCAACTTGATCTAATATGTTTGTATGGTATCAGGAAGATCAGGGTTCGAATCCTCGGAGGGTGTATAGAGTTTTTTTCTTAAATGGCTTCCCCCTCTCCTTCCACGCAAATGTTTAATATCTTTTCATATAAATCCTACCTTTCTAAGTCCTGACCAATTAGTGTAGATAAATGTGGATAGTACGGGTGGGCAGTATGACGTGGCACAAAAAAATGACTTGGATTAATTATAAAAAATTAATAACTGAAATCTTTAACTAGCCGTGGACCCCTATTCCCTGTCAAAAAAATCTCTCAATTTAATTTGTCTTACATAAAGTGACAGCATACTTTCTCTTCCTTTCCATCACTTCAATAACCCACCCCACCTCTTTTCTTTCCTGCGAAATATAGTTACTTTGTAGCCATTTTTACAGCAGCAGTGTTGAAATAAGTACCCACACATTGGGGGACATGTTGAAACTATATGATTTAGCCTGTATTTATATGCAATTAAAACCTTGACTAAAGTTATAGTGAAGAACATGTGTAATCACTTGTGTATGGTATGTAGATAATGTGTATTATGATGTACCTTGGACCATTTTCAAAATGTCAAGTTTTAATATGATGACTAAAATAATAAAATATGTATAAAATACCTATAGGTGCTGAAAAATAGTTCAATAACTTTTATCTTAAAATTCTTGACCTAGCCTGCAAGGGCGTGCTCAAAATTGAGATGTTTGGGTTTTGTAACCCCCACCCAAACCCATATGTAAATGTCAAATTTATAAATATATCTAAGTTACTAGAAATAATGTACTCGATGGTTTATTTTAACCATGTATACTTGAACTAAGTATAGAACTAATTATAGGGTTTATATAATATATAAATACCATATAGAGTTTATATGAAGATTTTAATTTGATCCTTCCTCCTCCCCTGAAGAAATTCCTAAACACACTTCTGGGTTCATTATTGAGCTAAGTCAATTAGATATAATTCCCAATTGACTTTTATTCATGATACAGGATATGGAACGACACGCTCTTATAGTTAATATGTAGGTAGAGAGATAATATATATCCCATCAATGTGAGCCCACTAACTTAAACTTAGTAATAGTTGCGATCACCGAGAATTATACAAAAATGAACCCGTGTAATACAGGATATTTAAGTGGAGAGTCCCACATTTTAATTCGCTCTAACTTCGTGAGCGTGATGTGGTTAAAAGTGCACTCAAACGACGCACGAAATGGGAGAGTTTTTTTCCCCTCAAAAGTGCCGCAGTGCGCGTAAGATGCCCGTAAGTGATTGCTTCGCTCCTCCGGAAATCATTACGCTGATTGCCACAGAAGATCGGCTTCTCTGAAATGATGTGCCAAAGAGCAGCCAAGCGGCCAAAAATCAGCCCCTAAATCCGTATACCAGTTCATGGAGCCCGACCACATCAAGCATGTAGGTACGTTATTGCAATTGGATCCTCAGCTCAGTGGAAAGAAGACCTGGAATATTAATGATGACGTGATCTACCGATGAAGCTTGGTTTCATGGCTCAGGATATGTGAATTTACAAAACACGAGAATTTGGACGTCATAAAACCCTCGTGGGATCAACGAGACACTCCATAATTCGCAAAAAGGGGGCGTGTGGTGTGCACTTTACACTGAGAGAATCATTAGACCAATTTTAATCGAAGGGACTGTGAACACTGATGCGTACAGGAACATTTCATGGCATTCGTGGAGCAATTAGACGACATCGAGATTACTCAGGGGTACCCATCAGGATGGTGTGGCATGACACATCTCCAATGAGCTCATGGCGCTAATATAAAGCTTCTTCGTGAACCATGCTCTCCCCAAAAACTTGTGAACCCCCCATGCCGCCAGCATTGACGTCAGTGGATTACTTATTGGGGGAGGGGAGGGGTTCTACAAAAACCGACCACAAACCATTCAGGATTTCCAAGAAAACATTATGAACAAAATAAATAATATCAACTCAGGCATGTTGTGGCGTGTATCAGAAAACATGGTGAAAGGTGTGAAAACATGTCTCTAAGAGTAGGGGGGGGAACTTTAAGAATTGATTTGATGGTAAGTCATTCTTACATTATTAACCCCTCATTTACACGTATTTACGCTACTATTTAGTTATTATTTTGAGAGATTGACCTATTGAAAAAATGGGACCGACCACTGTAACATCCTGTAGAAGGGCCTAGTGTCTTTATGGTGCTTCTTGTGTGAGAATTAGTGCCACTGAGGTATTTTAAGCTATTTTCACTAAGCAAATTGAAATTTTCTCATAACTTTTAACGTGAATATTTTGTTGTTGAGAAAGCGTTAATACTATATTTTTTATTGAATACAATCAAACCAAGGTTTCCCAAATTGGGATATGCAAAAAAATAAATGCTGAAAGTTAAAAAAAATTCTTACCCCCCACCATTTGTAGAGAGCTACCATCTCCAATAGTTTGGTCATTAATTATTTAAGCACCAAGCCAATGGTAGAATTTTATCTTTTATGAAATCTATCAACACTATTATTTTTATGAAGATGATTATCTTAACATGACGATGTCAAGGATTTTATCCAAGCGTTGTTTCTTTTTTGCCTGAATAAAGATTTTACTATTATTTTATAAATTATGAAAGGAATGCTTACTTCAATGAATATTATAAAACTAATAATTAAATACAACCCAACAAAACACACACCAAATAGTTTAAAAAAACACACATTAATTACACGTTTTCTTTTCAAAGGAAATATTTAAATCTTAAAGTATAAATTTTGTTATGATCTTTATCTAGAGGTGGGAGTAGGGAAATATTTTGTCTTGAATATTTTACCAAATATTTCCTTTGAAATACCTTAAACGATTTATTGCAAAGTGTAGCAGCCAAAGGAATAAGAAAATATCTTACATTCTTATACCTACGTTTTGTTTATATTTGATTTTATTTATTACTTATGACAAACAAGAACTTTCCAGTACTTGTAAAATATACATTCCAAGATATATGACACGTAATGTTTGGATTTACAAAGGTTTTATGAAAATTAATCCCTGACATTTTTGCTCATTATTCAAGATTCTGTTAAAAATAAGATAAATAGAATATACCAAAAATGCTACTGAAAGAAATATTTGCGTGTATAAGCGACATAACAGTTGCTTAGCTAACTATAAATAAATATTCCTTAAGTTGATAAATTACACCTGGCTACGGGAATCGAACCCAGGATCCTTGTTTTAGTACACCCATGCTCTGACCACTGAAATATCCATGTGTCATCCCATACCCAGGATGGGTGCACATATCTAACACTAAGTTACAACGAGGTTCCTCAAGGTATGCTCACTCAGTGCATTCTTTCCTATGTGTGACAGTAAAATGAGATCAATTGCTTGCATTTTTCTTGAAATCCCACATATTATGGCTTCACCTTGATGTTAAAATTGTAAAAGAATCTGTCCTTTGCAGATATCCGTATGTATATGTGTATGTGTGTATGTGTGTATGTATGTATGTGTATATGTGTGTATGTATGTATGTGTATATATGTGTATTTATGTGCGTATGTGTATGTATGTTCTACAGGTCGCAAATCGCAACGAATTGACTACAAACTTTTACTTTCTAATCTAAAGAAATTCGGGTCTCAAGATTATGATGAATATTTGTTTTATGTGCCTCTGAACTCAAAAAAGTTGATTTTATAATTCTCTCTGTCTCCATGTATGTCTGTCTGTCCCTGGTCACATATCTGAAATGTTTTGATGGATTTTGTTACAATTTGATATTTAGATGTCATAGGGCTATAATTCAAAATATTTTTGTTTGATTTTGAACCTAGCCCTTAATTACAGGTAGTTTACTGAAGAATGATTTTTTGCATTACAAATTTTTCAAAAATTCCTCTGGGAAACTTGTTTAAAATGAATATCTGGGGAGTGTTTGACATTACAAATAAAATTGTATACATGTATTTTGGATTTTTTTTTGTAAATATGTAGTTTACTGATGAGTGAATTTTTTTAATGTGAAAGAATGGCTTAAATGATTTGATTCAAAATGGGTATATGATAGACTTTTAACAACATGAACAGATTTATATAGTTTTCTTTAAAACAATTAATATTTACTTATTAGAGACTGATTTTAGAAAAAATGATTCTTTTTAAAAATAGATATTAATATTTTGTTCAAAAGGTATATGGCTACCATTTTGTATGATAAACAATATTAGATATATACATTTTCAAATAGATTATTCTAAAAGTAGATTACATAGGACAGTCTATAAACAATTTAAAATATTTAAAAAATGTACTTTAAGATTCGGTTTAGAATGGGTATTTTGGAATTGGTTTTCTTGATTAATAAGAATATATTTCTATATTTTTACAAGTATAAAGGATTTAGGGTGAGCTACATGTAAATGTTTTTTGAAGAGTCTTTAACGTGCTTAATAAGAAGGAATGCTTGTTTTTCTTAAGAAAAAACACTTAAGGGTAGTTTACTGAAAACCTATTTTGGAAAATATTGTTCTTATCTATAATTTGCTATATGAGAAAGTTTGTACGATTGTGTCATAACATTTAATATTTATTGATTTCGTCTTTAATCAGAATAAATCCCTATTGGAATCTACTTCTGAGATCCTGGTCGTGTACTAGCTTATTCATTCTATGGCACTAGGAACTTCAAAGTTCACTACCCCTCTTACAAAAATACGCCAACTATCCATCTCTTGAGCTAGTTCTATTCAGTCCACATCATTACACCCTATCTCTTTCAAGTCCATTCTAATGTTATCCTCCCATCTGCATCTAGGTCTTCCCAATGGTCTCTTCCCATTGGGCTTACCAGTCAGTACCCTGAACACGACTATAAATTCTCCCATTTACGCTGCATGTCCTGCCCACCATAAGCTACGAGACATGATTATCCTAACAATATCTTGTGATGAATACGGTTTTTGTAACTCATCATTAAGTAACCTCCTCCACTTCCCAGTATACACATCCCTTTTTGTACGAATATCTTCCTACGCACCTTGTTTTCAAACATCCTAAATTTGTTTTCTTCGTGTAAGGTAAGAGACCACGTTTCACACCCATAGAGAACAACCGGTAAATCTATAAATCTATGATCGTTTAATTGCTATAAACTATTTTACAAACAATATTTTTTTTCATTTTTCTAATAATTTGTGTGTGTTTTTAACATCAAAAATATAAATTTAAATTCCTCTATACGAGCAATTATTTCAAATATTGACATTTTTTATTTATCGATCGAGTCACAATAACATTTTAATTCATGAAAACTCTTAAATGTGATGTTGAATTGTGGATCATTCTAATGCAATAGGTTAAAGTACTATGCAATACAGAAACAAACTTACCTTATCGTATTACATTATGGTGTAACTTGTTATACAGGATATTCCCGTGTTAAAAGGCTAAACTCTGGAAAGTGGTAGTGGATCAAAAAACTAACTCAAAATGTATTTTGGTGACTTGCTAGTTATTTTCGCTTTCTTTTCGCGCAAACAGCAAAAAACTAAATAAAAACAAAAATGTAGGTATTAAATAAAATATTTTATTTATTTTGTACAGCCCGTAGACAGGCATCGATGACAGAACGAGTCTCTGACCGACATCGTGTGACTGTTGTTTCTTCGCACGCAGGCACTTCATAAACTCTTTGCTTGAGAGCTCCCCATACCAAAAAAAAAATCTAATAGCGTTGAAACAGGCGAACACAGAGGCCAAGCCATAGGTCCAGCACGACCGATCCATCTTCCAGGAAAATTAATACTAAGCCATTTCCGAGGACCTCTGCAGAAAAACGTGTTTTTATTTAGTTTTTTGTTGTTTGCACGAAAGGGAAGCTAAAACGATAAAATCTCCAAAATACATTTTGATTAAGTTTTTTGAAGCACTACCACTTCGCAAAGTTTAGCCGTTTAACCTGGGAATATCCTGTATATATGTATACATGTAATAAATGTTAGACCCGCCTCGGTGGCGTAGTTGGCTAACGCGCAAGTCGTGTTGAGCCCGACTGCCGAGGACGGGGAGATCGAGGTTCGAATCTCGGTCGGGTGAACTGGGGGTGGTTTTTCCTCAATGGTTTTCCACCCTCCCTCCACGCAAATGCGGGTTCACTTCCTCTATTCAACCTTNAATCCATTAGCGTAATTAGTACTTAAGCGTATAACCCGAACGGGTAGTAAGACGCGGTGCTAAATAATAATAATAATAATAAATGTTAGAAATGGAAAATGGATGACTAATTCTCACTCGATGAACCACTTGTTTGAATACAGCCAGATAAACGACGATGGTACTGGTTATGAAGATTATAATAATGGTTTTGATAGTACTGTATCATCACAGCTCTAACAAAACAAAACTCGAAATACCAATTTAATATAATAACACACATGCGAATTTAAGGCTATAGAGCATATATTATTTGTCTGGTAGGACACGTATGTTAAATTACTTTAGGCCCCAGAAGATATCGACCTCATGCTCTCTTTAGGACTAGAGCTGACCCTTCGTGTCCAGGAAAAGTGGATCCATCCTGAATAAAAAAGGAGAACATCTTACGAAGATAAATGTCCCACGTGTGACTTTGCATACTCAAGTGGCGTCCGTTTGTATGAAAATACACGCTGCTGAAATTCTTTTAAAAGTGGGTTGAAGAATGAAATATTTTTATTGCAAGTGTTCTTGTAAGTACAATTTAAAAAAAATATTTACCGTATTTATAATATATTCAAAACTTATTAGATTTTTCTGATAAAATGTTATTACATTTTCTTGCTGCTATAATTCATTAGCTACATATATGTATATTATGTAATTATACATAATTATTTATAAAAAATCTTTGTTTGAAATTAACAAAGTTAGCCACTGATAAAAAAACAAATCGCTAATATACACATAGCTGTCCATAATTGTTTGATAAGTGAAGCCCGGCTTGAACTTAATGTGGGGATGTAGGAAAGCGAGTTAAGGTCAATATTTTTACAGTTTTTAGGGCGAAACTTTTTCTTGGGCCAAAATAAATCAAATATAGTTTAATTTTCAACAGTTGTTGAATATTTGTCATGAGCAATTTTTAAATGATGAGAAAAAGTTTTCATTAAAATCTAGGACACCCTTGACAGATATTCAACAATTTTTAATTTTTTATTTTTTTAGCACCGTCTTTTACTACCCACTTGGGTTATATGTCTATGTACTAATAATGGTTTAGGAATTAAGAAGGTTTAATCTAGAGTAAGTGCACCCGCATTTGCGCGGAAGGAGAGGGAAAACCGCCCTCAGTAAACCCGACCGGGATCGAACCCCGATCTCCCCGTCTTCGGTAGTCTAGTCCAACACGAGAATTCAACAACTGTTGATATCACTATGAGAATAAAGGTAAGCTTTATATTTTTACTGGAGCAATATTTTATTTATTTTTGCCAAAAAAAGAGTTTTAATTTGAAACCTGCAAGAATATTGCCTTTAACTAGTGTTCCCCAAACTCTCACCTTGATTACCTCATCGTATATAAATCCCCTATTTAAACCTTCAAATACGTGGTATAGACAGATCGACCCTTAATATTTTGTTCTTGCTCTAGTATTCGCATTAAGCACTGAACTATTCAAGTAGATCGTAGATTCTTGTCGACCTCAGTGGTATTGGGGTAAAGTGCTCGCCTCATGACCCGATGTTAGTGAGTTTAGAATCAGCCGCGGTCGACGGATTTTTATTGAGTGTTCCGTAGCACAAATTCCTTCGTAGGGGAAGTAAAGCCGTCGGTCCCATGTCGATTGTGGCATGTAATAGAACCCTGAAAGGTATGGGAAAATACCTTTTCCAGCTGATATAATCAGTCGTTTTAGAAAGTACACGTTAAATACTTAAAATAAATGAGAAACTGAAAAAACGTAAATTCTTAGTGCCATTTAATTTGTAAGCCCCAGGGTAAAACAATTGCCAATTTGCAGGTTTATATATGTTCTAAAACTCAGCCTCAGCCTAGAAGAGTTTCATGCGCCAACCAACCACCTACAAAAGTTACTTCTTCCAACAGAAGAGAGGCCGAAACATGAAGTGATGCCATGCATTTTATTGATACGGGCTCAGGTGGAATAAAAATAACTAGGAACTTCTCTTTGTAACTATCGTTTGTACGGCCACTTAATCCTGTTATAGGGGCTAACACTTGTGACCACGATCATGGGGAATCCCAACACATTAGTACCCCACATGGCTTTGTGACAGATCAATTTAAGCTAGTAGTTATGTAAACAGTAGATCTCACTTCCACCATTTAAAAAATGTCTAGAAGTCTACATTATGTTAACAATTATGTTATGTTCTTTATTGAAAAATCGATGCTTGATCCCAATGGAAAAAATAGTTTTAAAATAGTATTACAAATATAAAACTAGCCCATCATGCTATTTCGGCGTTAGTGACCCTCGGAGAATGTTGATTATGATCGATTACAAATTAGAGCACAATGGAACAATAGAAGGACGTCACCACGTCAATCGCTAACACGCGTGAAGGTAGGGTAGACTGAATTTACTTTGCCTGTGACGATCAAGGGGCAAGTTGGCGTTGAGTTTGCGTAATAAGTGACCTGTTGAGGCTGGTCTACTTTTGACTCTCTTGCAAGTGAGTTATAATGAGCATTTTCTTCTTCGTAAGCCATTTTAGAAAAGGGAAAATAACTATTTCAAAAGAGTGTGTGTATTATAAATAGTTTTTTCAATAACTTAAGAAAACTTATATATACAATTCTAGGAAATAGTTTTAAATAATTTAATGGATTGATTAATTTTTGTTTTTTTATTGATAAAATATTACTGTTTCCAATTTTCTGCTATATTTTTAACTAAATGTTGAAAATTTTCTAAAATGATTTTATCATGTAAATAAAACCTGTATTATAGTTTTTTCAGCATAAATTAGCTAAGTGATTCTTAGGTTGAACATGAATACAAAAATAATAGTTTGTTGAATACAATATATGATCCATTATTTTTTAGTTTATTTAATTGATATATGGTAAATTAGGTTAATGCCTCAATATCTTCTTAAATATATTTGGCTACATAGTTGATAAAAATTCCATTAAAATACATTTCTTGAAAATGTATTTATTTAAATTTTCAAAAGACATTAAAAATACTTATTTTCTTTACACAGTTTGTGTTCATTTTAAATCTCTCTTTGAACCTATTTAGAGTTATGGTTCGTCTGGAAAGAATAAAGTTCCCGATATCATATTGAAACAGTGAGCATACTTCACAGTCCCATCGATTTGTTGTTATGAAAACACCTTCCTTTAAAAAAACAACACATATTGACATGAAAATTATGCTTTTTATTTTATCACTAACCTTGGTTGTGAGTCTGTCGTGTTGGTAATATTTACAGTGCCGAAGTCCCAGATAGAGATCTCCTTAAACGATGCTGACACTTAATTTTGTTTTTAAGGCGTTAAGAAATGAAATAATGGCCACACATAGCGAACCACTATCGCTGACGTGATCTGACCTCCAAACAGCTGGACCTTGCTCAATGCCATGCGCCGCGACGCCTCTTATTGAGTGGACGCAGTTGTTCGGAAAGCGTCCTGGAAAACAGACGTGCCGCGTGACGCGCTCGTATCCACAACTTCCGCGTGTCTTTAAGTGCGATCACGATTTTACCCCGCGTTGTGTTTTTTTTTCTATCATAAACATTTGATAAAATATTGCACTATTACTCTTTCAATATGGGACTTTCATCCGTTTAATGTATATATAAAATAATTGTTTGAAATTTTTTTTAAGCGCATGTCTAACATTTAAAGAAATAGTTACACAAACACAGTTGTGATAATTTTAATTTATATTTACATAGTATTTATATTTGAAATATCATATTCTCAACCCACTTAGTGATAAGAATCGATGTAGGTAATACTACTTAAAAAATTTTTTTTTAAATGTTAAGTGTCCTAATTTGTTTTTTAACATTTTATTTTCACTTTTAAATGGATAACATTAATTTCGTTTGGTTTTTACTGTACAATTTTTACTAAGATAATTAAGAAGCCTTGAAAAGATACAATAATTTTTCTTTCCTAACTAATGTTGTATTTAATTACTAGGAACATAATATTATATAACTGGGGCAATGTGATAAAGTATTTAGATAGCACTACAACCCCTTGTTTACCTACTTTATTTTAAATTAGTACATTTTAATTTATTTGGTGTTATTAAATTTTACATAAATAAAATAATAGTGTGTATAAATTTGGTATTTAACATTTGATTACTACTCATGATAACAAATTTCAATGAGAAATATGTTGCAACATTAATTTTTTCTTAAAACAAAATTTTAACTTATTTCCCATATCAATCTGTGCAGCAAAATATTGATTTAATACGAATCAATATATTTTTTGAACATTTCTATATAAACTTCACTAATACGAAGTGTTCTACTTGATTTGGAAAAATAAACTTGTTGAGATACGAAAATACACGTTTAACATTTCAAAATGTCTATTCGTAGCAATGAAAGTTTTTAAATATTTGATAGAACATTAAATTTGCCTAACATGTCTAACACAATTAAATGGTTAGGAACATACGTGTATTTTACACAACTAAAGTTTTAGAATTTGAGTTTATTTATAAAATGATTCATTCCAAAAGAACTAATTTGTGGGACAATCCAAACACAATGGGTGGGGTGTTTTACTCTTTCATATTTATGAAGAATATATCATCGTGACCATATAGACTTGTATAAGATTTTTTTTTAAAAGTGTTATGTCCCCTTGATACCGAAAATATTCACGCATTTTTCTAAATAATGAATAATCCATTATAATTTTTTCATTTAAGCTGTGTATTGTGCTTGCTATTTAGATTGTTATCGAATATAATATTTTTACTAAACCTGAATATATCGTGTATATGTATTAGAAATAAAAGGCCTAGATATTAAAAATTTTGAATGGGGCTTTACATAAAAAAATTACTTCTGACGTATGTATAGACATAGATAGGCCTATATAAATATAAAAGTATAATATTCAAGCCAATTTTAATCCAAATTTGGTATTCATACTAGTTATCTAGAGGAGAGGTTATATAAATATAAACAAATGGGAAATAATTAAAAAAAAGAGAGTTAAAATATTTATTCATAGGAAATAATGCAATTGTTTCCATAAATATAATGATTGATTTTTTTAAATCTCCTTAATGTCTTGAGGAATAATTGGATGATAGTAATATGCGGTTAAAATTTGTCTTGAAATGAAAATATGGCTTTATTACAAATTATCTTTATTGGTGGGTGATTATTATTATGTTGAGTGTAAAATCTTATATAAAATATTTATAGCAAAATGAAGTATTATTGGTACTAAGACTGAGGGAATTAAAGTTCTTGTTTAAAATATTTTTTTGAACATAAATCTTCAACTCGAAAATTTAAACTGTAGTTAAAGCAAAAATTAATAACCTTCGTCTCTAACCCATGAATATGGGTTTTGAATCTCTGGAGTTAGAATGGTTTTACTCTCACAAGGTTGTTTCCTAGCAAGTGCGGGTGTATTTAATTTAAAGCTTCGGCCTCCTTATAATTTTATTCTTAAACTACACATAAAAACAATCATTAGTACATATTAGTCTGAGGATAAAAGTATGAAAACCATTTAATCCAAAAAATATTATATTACTCTTATATAATTAGGACTGTCTGCAATATACTCTGTTCGGAGATAATCTATTCCTGCTGTAATGAATTGGATGGTCTGCGTGACATTAAATAAAATAGGCTAATGTTTAGTATACTATATTAGTTGAATCGCTATTTATTATTATTTTATTAATTCAATCGATCACGTATTGATTTCACTTGTCCGCTAGGCGCGTAACGAGCTGCAAAGATTGAAATGGGAGAAGCCCATTAACACAGATTGTATTTCCGCTCACCTTTCAATCCCTAATTGTGGTGCTATTTATTCTTGCGAGTAAGTCAAAATCTGATTTTCAGCGCAGTAATATTGACCTAGAGAATAAAATTTGTTAGCTATCTTATTTCACAGAAACTACTTTTAAGAGGAAATCCTGCCTCAAAACGGTGAAAGGGTATGTATTTGCTTGATGATTGGTTGATGCCACGGAAATGGACAAACGATTAACCAATACTTATTTCATTTATTTAATTTTCACTTTATGAACCGATTAATACTATCAGCACAGGAATTATAGCCAAAATTAAATCTAAAACGGACACAACATCCAGCCCCCAGCCGTTAAATCATCCCTGTGAAAGATTATACCCACATTTAACCAATGCTAAATTTTTCAGCTATGTCAGAAATCGAACCTGGGACTCTTTAGCTCAGTAGACAGATATGCTACCGACTGAGTTAAGGTGCCTGATAATCTATTAATAATTATTACTGTTTACTTAAATAAAAAACACAGTTTATAAATAAAATCCGTGTATAATTTTACCCGCATTCTTGATCGAACAGTCTAATGCGTCAAACTTGAATTAAATTTGGTCACCATTCAAGGAGAGGTTGGGATTCAAATCCTAGTTAAATGCTCAGAGTGTAATTTTTCATAAGCTAATTGTTCTGTGGTTTTATCATTCTTTCCTTACATTGTGGATACATTTTATCTAGACGGCCTTCGTCACATTTAACACAGAGAGTGAGGCTGTCTTAAGACCGTCTTGGTAAGTGAGAAACTACCTCGCAGTATTTAATTATGTGATGCGTTATTTAAAAATATGGTTCACGCCAAAATAAAGTTGAAAAATTCCAAAGGGTTCGTTTTCCTTAACAACCCTATGGTTCGAATTTTATTAATATAATATAATATGTGAAACTGTGACATTAGCTCATTTTCAACCATTCTTAACCATATTTGTAGGGTTGATGAAAAAGGGCTCTAGATCTAGCCTTCCTCTAAAAAATACAGTAATTTTTTATATGCTTACAATATACAAATTTTAAGATATTTTATAACTAGCAACGAGCTTTTATCTTTACCTTGAAATAAAAAATTTCCTTGTCTTCTTTCCGCTCTTTCTTATTGACATGCCAAAAGGGGGTTGTAGGTGAAGGATGAAAGGGAGTATAAGCTTGATCAGAATGTAGAAGTACTTCAATAAAACTATACAAACCATGGCTTGACAGCGATTGATACTTTCACGCTGAATGAGATGGCTGCCTTGAGTAATTTTTTTTTTAAACTTTTGAAACAAAAAAAGTTTTTGTTCAAAAACAAATAAAATATTGCTATGGTAGATACATACAGTTTAAATTTGTACACATAGCCCTATTAATCCCAAAAAATATTTTATATATGTTGCGAGCATCGTGAATTTTGAAAAAGACTTTTTATCTCAATTTATAAAGTATATGTTCAAATAAGATTACGCTCATCACTAATCTTCAAGACCTGTTGGGATTGCTACGCGTATAAAATTAAACTAAACACATCTCTATTGAGGAAGCATTATATTTATTTTGGCGAAAATGTAAAGTTATTTTTACCTTAATATCTCTAAAAAATATACTAACCTCAACTCGCGTAACGTTTCGTACCGCTGTATTAACAGTCTTTGCAATGATCTTACTTATAAAATAAATACAAACCCTTTTAATTTGTAATCATGGCATAGCCTGTATCAGCGGGCATGCAAAATAAATGACAGGGTCATCGAATCTGTTTTTCGGGGTTCGAATACCGTTTGGGTGTGCTAAGGTTAGTTTCCCTTGACTCTCATTCCACAAAATTGCAGTTAAATTCATTCTAAATTCAGCCCTACTCATCATATTCCATTTGTTCAGATAAAATACACAGACTTGACGGTTATTATAATTATTTCTTAAGTTTTGTATATTTTATCTAAGCCTAGTTGGATCGCTATGATAATAATTATATAAAAGCAACTTTCTCATTGGATACTTGAAAAAAAAACCATTTCATAATATGTTTCCTCTCTACTTTTCTATCAATCTATCTATATAGATGGATCACATATTATCAGGGCCATTTTAAGAAAATGTGAGGCCCGGGACAGAAAAAAATCTGAGGCTTCCCCTCTGTATGGCAGTTTTTCTGTATTGAGTCTTTATAATAAATGAATACGTACTCGGTACTAATGTAACGTAATTATTTCTCATGTTTTATGGAATATTGATCAACCCATTAAGTGACAGTACTCCCATTAAATGCAATCACTCAATCCAATTAAGTTAACAAAAGTAAATTCCTCTTTGCACCGTTAGCTTTCTGTTGACCGACAGCGGTAGCACAATGGTGGCGTATTCTACTGTACTGCAGCACATTAATCGAATAACGTAAGTTGGGTTTCACGGAATCTGGGATAAAATCCTATCACTAAGTGAATTATTAATGCTGTTAATTATCTGTACATGATTTAATGTGAAATTTAAAATAATAACTGTAAATGAATTTAATAATTTTTGGGGGGAATGTGGGGGTCTGGGATAATTGCCTCCTTTGCCCCCCCCCCATAGACGTGGCCCTGCATATTGTATCAAAGTTTTTTAAAAATCATTTCAAACCCTTCCGTATTTTCTCTGCTCTCCACACGTCACATTGCTCACGACACACGGATAGGGTTACAATTCTGATCTATACTGCTACATTTTCGCTGCCGAATTTTTATCTATCTAGCTTACCCTACCAGCAGAAGAAATTATCTACATTTAATAAAATAGCTTTACGGATTCGAAGTGTTTAAAGTTAGTGTATATCTTTACCACGATTAAATACCATACAATATTATTATTATTATTATTACTTTACTTGTTCCTATTGATATGGACTGCAAGTAGCCTACAAAAGTATCTGATAGAGAGTGTTCATAAATGATTAACCCCTGAATAAGCCTAAGTAAGGAAATTAATTATTTTATAAACTATCTTTAAAACAAAATGGTTTGTGGTAGTTAATAAAACAACCCAATACATTTTTTTGTTTTGATTATGTACACTACCATAGTTCAGTCAATGTCCAAAACCAAACCAGATATCTCCCGAAGTAACGAACTTATTAAGGCTTATATTGGGGTGAATAATTCATGGATCATCTCTATATTATGTCAATATTGAAGCATTATTTAATTTATAATTTAAGCTTA
The DNA here is from genome assembly GCA_902155825.1 of Timema genevievae. Lineage (NCBI taxonomy): Eukaryota > Metazoa > Arthropoda > Insecta > Phasmatodea > Timematidae > Timema > Timema genevievae. Next base: position 62,301 of record CABFWO010002617.1, read on the forward strand.
AATATAAAATAACCTAATGAAATCACTCTTTCTTTCAACATTTTGGACATTCCTAACATACTTGGTATTGGCCGCAATAAAATAATAATCACATATTTTAATGTGTTATATTTATAAGGGTGAACAAGTTATTTTTATAAATTTTAACTTAACTTTTCTTAAATAATATTGATCCTATTCAAATCTCGTAATTTCTATAGTATCGCACTTCTTTGATGATTTTTAAACTTTTTATAAGCTTTGTACTTCCTTTATTTAACAAAAAATGAATCCAACAATTTTTAAATCTACCCATATGTGCTATACACATATATAGTAATTAGAAAAATGTGTTAAGGATGTGGAAGGTTGAATTTAGAGGAAGTGTACCGAATTTTCGTGGAGGTAGAGTGGAAAATAATTTAAGAAAAACATTACGCCCAAACAGGATTCCAAACTTATCCAACGTCATTGGCAACTTAATATTACGATAGTGACGCATTAGACCATCCGACCACCTATGTAAGCGTGTTCACTGTTGACTGGGATATTATGACCAGCAAAAACAAAATCATCACAAATTATGTATTTCCAAAGAAGTTCTTTATATGTAATCTAATTTGACCAAAACCAGTCAACCACATAAACTATTATGTATACTTTTTCTTTAGAAATTTACAGCTAGCTCCCTTTGATTTTGGGACTCTATTCTATGTTAATTTAAAATCACTTATTTTCCACATTATTTGGCACTTTAGACGTCCCTGTCCTGCTTATTATAAGTTTTGTATTAAAAATGTTCAAAGTAAGATGCATAGCAAAAGGGTTACACAAGAATAAGATGGCTAGGCATTTTCTTTTTTTAAAATTTGAATAATATTGACCTTGTAGTTCTGAAAGAAGAGTAAAAAGTTAATTATTGCTGTCTCAAAGGAAGATATGAGTTTTGTTGAAATAAAATAAAATAAGATATTAATCTTCGAAGTAATTTCTTCCATTTACTATTTTTCAATAGATTTACAAATATTTTGAATTAAGTAGCTATTATTAAAGTATGATAACAACAATAAATGCACGTTGACGACTTGTTTAAAGCTTTTATAACCATTAAATTTATCTAACTTTCAATTTTTGAGCAAAATTATTGTATAAAATCACAACTTACAAATCAGCTTAATTATATACCATACACAACACCCAATAACCTGGTCAATTCTTCATCGTGAAAGGGAAAAACCCTGATTTCATCACTAAAACATCTATTAATACTTCTATTTTTTCTACAACTACTACTATTACTCTAAATAATAGGGCTCAGTTATTCCAAACACTACAAAGCATGTATGAAATAGTTCGTTGTTAAAATTTTGGATACGACTAGCTACAAAATGATAGCACCAAAACAAAATGAAAAACAAAGCCTGAAGAATTCCTAGAGAAACCCTATCTATTCCCCAAGTTTGGTCAAAATTTAACCAATAATTTAAAATATAGGAAACACATGCATAATATACACATGAAAAACAGACAGTCAGTGTATCAGTGCTTTTAACCATTACATAAACAAATTTCTCTAATATATGCTTTTCAAAAACTAAAATAAAATATGCGACTACCTCAGAGTTCCTTAAACTTCAATGCACTATGCTTTATTAATTTTTAAAAATTGATTTCAGATTTACTCTCTTTAAAAAAAATAAAAGCTAAAATGTAATAAATCAACTTTATTAATACAAATATACGATATCAAAATATTTTTACCCTCTTTAATTAATTTTCAAACAAGTATTATTACGGTAGAAATAGAGCTTGAGTCTACATTGTTAAGATGTACTCGTATGTAGTCAACACACTGACACATCCATTATACAACGGGGGCTCATATAATCACTGTTTAATTTCCTCAAAAGTCATGACGAACGAATCTTTAAGAAATATATTTAAATATCTGAACTGCAAATGTTATACTTGTGTTATAATTTAAACAAATTGATTATATCCTTCAAACTTTGTGAACACGTATCTCTTACTAGAGATATCGTCAACATGTATGTTACTAATTAGTCTCTATGGTCTGTTATTCCAGAGCTAGGGTTGTACAAACTTTACCAAAAAGATGATTTATATAATTGCACTAGCAGCAAGCGAGGACTTGGAGTGGCTTTTCCTGGGTGAAGTTGGCGGTTTAGATTCAATGGCGTGCAATTTCTCTTTGGAGTCGAGATTGCAATTTATACTTTGTTTTATTGATTCGTGTGTAACACAAACTTATACGTGATGGTTGCCCACAGAATTAGTCGTGATGGCTGAGTTAAATTCAATCAAGTGAAAAATGACAACCTAGACATGGGAATTGAGCCCTTGATCTTTGGCTTTGCGCGTCAATGGTAGATCATTGAGCCATCCTGGCTCGTCTCGTGTCTAAAGCCATCTCTCACTAGTTGTTTGTATATCATCAGCTAACACATATAGACTCAACACAACAACAACTAGTGAAAGATGGCTCTGGAGCTGAAATGAAACAGGATGGCTCAGTGGTAGAACATTGGCGGGCAACGCCAAAAGTCCCGGGTTCGATATTCATGTCTAGGTTGTAATTTTTCAATTAATTGAATTCATCCTTTGTGATAAGGTTAGATAAAAAATAAATGAATATTAAATTCATCAGTACATCATGTATTGAACAAATCAGTGGTCGCGTGTTCCAACGCATCAAGCTTGGAATAGATAAAACCTAGAAAAATATGCCGCAGGTGCATAAGTTTAGGTACCGTATTCCTGAATAGGTTTTCAAGCTTTAGCCGTCTAGGAATCTTAAATTTGTTGTTGCACCATTAACACACTAACAACATTTACTCAAATAAAGTAGAGTTCTTGTCGGAAGAAACCTTAAACACATTTTGTGTAGTCATTATTTATTACATTTTACTTTGTTAATGGTATTATTTAATAGGTATGAGTATTATCTATGAAACACGACAGTTTCAGCTCAGATAATTTTACATATTAAATTATTTATGAATATAAGAAGTGTTTACTAAAATTGTTTGGGCAACATTTAAAACTGTTTAAAAAAATCTGAAGGCATGGACCATTCGTTTATCCTGTAAGGTAGCAAGTTTACCTAGTATTATTCCACTATGGTATAACTTATAGGATAGGGTTTTAGTGTAGTCCGTCAAGTTATAACTGCTTGCTACCCTTCTTGGTGAACGGAGTGTACAAATACTATTTATTTGTGTACATCATTTCTTCTTTCCTTCAGGGCTATACTTATATTTACACTGAGGTAGTTATGGAAAAGTTATATTGAAAGGAGATGTACCCACACTTTGCCATGATGGATCAGGAAAATATTTTATAAAAACCTTCAGAACATTCTACATGGATCCCTATGCCACCATAAAAACCAGACAAAGCAAGATTGATTCCTTTGGCTACGTGTACTTGGTGCGGATCTAATTGATTTATATGATGGCTATAATTATGATCAGTACAACGTTTGACCTAAATATAGCTGCATTATAAATATTTAGAGATTTGATATACAGTAGAGATTTGCTTAACTTTTAACTTTTCAATGCCGTGTTTGTTCAATTATATGTTTTACTATTTTGAGAACAGATCACAAAACCTTTTAAGAACAAACCAAGTGATCAAAAATATATTTATAATTATATTATTTAAGAATGCGATAGACTCTAAAGGAATTAGGCATCTATAGATTAAAAGCAGGGATGGTGAATTTGTCTCTCTAATGCAAGGGGAAGAATTTTTCCAGTTTTTTTAAAAGCAAACCTTATTGGTTAAAAGCTTGCTTCTTTTAATAATGTGTTGTATTACCAATCCAAACTAATGTTGTGTGTCGTGCATACATCTATTATTGGCATGGCAAGCAAATTAAGTGTGTGTTACCGCTCATGGTTCTGATCAAGGAGGACCAGGTTTGATCACCAGTAAGTGATACAGGTTTTTTACTACCACATTGGATCTTCCCGTGAAAATAAGGATCCAGTATACTAGTGCATTTCTTTAAAATAAGTAAGTAAGTATCTGACATCTTAGCTAACTCGGCAGCGTGTCTCTCTACTGAAATAAGGGTCCCGGGTTTGATTCCCAGCACGGCCGAAAAATTAACATGGCTGAAATGTGGGTTTACCCTTTCACAGCGATGAATTAACGGCTGTGCTGGGGGTCCGGGGTTCAATCCTTGGTCCTAGAACAGATTTATCTGATTGCCAAACCCTTCCTTCACCTCTGACAAGACGTGTATTAATCACAACTTGTGAATGTGTGGAATGCCAAGGCCTCCACCGTGGTTCGGATTCCACGTTAAACTGTAGATCCTTCATTTCATCTCACAAGCCCCCTACCATTATACATTGGCGTAAGTGCGTATAGCCTGAACGGGTAGTAAGACGCTGTGCTAATAGTAATAATAATAATAATAATAATAATAATATAATTAACAGCCGGGGACTGGATGTTGTGCCTGTCCTAGTCTTATGTTAGATTATAAGGCATATGAAGCTATGACAGGCCTAGCAAGATTGTAGTGGGAAATATATGGCTTGAATTAAAAAATTGTCCCAGGCCACAGGCTGGAAACAATAATGGATGTAAAGTAAATAAGTAACCCGTATACTAGTGCACTTCATTAAAATAACTAACCCACTTCAGGGGACGCATGGTCTAAGGCGCTAATCTCGCAGTAGATTAGAACACCTATGACGGGTAAATTGAGGTTAGAATCTCAGTCGGGTGTACTGAAGGTGGTTTTTCCAAAACTTATTTCCACGCAAATGCCAATACAATTCTTCTAAATACAACCTTCCTCCCCCTAAAACCGTTGGTGCGATTAGTACTTTAGCGTTTAAACCGAACGGGTAATAAAAAGCGCTTCTAAAAAAAACCTCCGAGAATAATTCTCGGATTTGTATCAATTATTGATAGATCCATCCTGCATTTTGGGTGTGTAAAAATATAACAGTAGTGAGTTACAACTTCAGTTTGCCACCCGTGTCGAACGTGTTTGCTTTATTTGCCGAGTCCGTTCCTATTGTATATTTTATTTTATTGTATTGTATTGTATTGTATTTGTCGTGTATAGTCGAATGTTTTTCGTAAATTCTGTTCGTCTGTTTTGTTTATTGTGTAGTGAAGTTTTTAAAAGAGTTCTTTCAACTCACAAGTACCCTTCTTTAATAATTTCGCCCATGTTATTCCGTTTAGTTCAAGTTTTCGGTATTATTAGGTAGTATCGGTCCCATCCACCTTCAAACTATCCAGGCTCTCTTTATATAAATGTAAACATACAATTTTTTACTATCTATCCCTATTCAGGTATACGAAGATATTCAGATCTCCTGGTTTAAAAAAAAAGTATACATGGTGTAGGGAGTGACAAGACCAGAATTTCTACGTAATAAAATTGGAGCCAGTGACGTAAAATGGCGGCTCTACGAGACGTTAAAGTTGACTCTGTATGCTTCTGAAGGTTGGAAAACTCTGTAGCGTGGTTAGCTAACGCGCTAATTTCGTGTCGAGCTAGACTGCCGAGGACGGGGAGATCGAGGTTTGAATCTCGCTTGGGTAAAAACTGGAGGTGGTTTTTCCTTAATGGTTTTTCACTCTCGCTCCACGTAAATGCGGGTTCACTTCCTCTATATTCAACCTTCCCATTTCATAACCCATTAGCGTAATTATTACTTAAGCGTATAGCCTGAACGGTTAGTAAGACGCGGTGCTTATTATTATTATTATAAGTATTCTGAAGGGTATACAACACAAGCAGGACACTACGTAAACCAATCCAGGCATCAGTACTTAGCTCCCAATGAGTAGTGAACCCACGTACTCAGTCGAGATGACCCTGCCCCTTGTCAAGGTCAACAATCATATCTTTGAAACAATAAGTAATTCCTGTTGTATTGCAATTCAATGCCTGTTACTAGTCATAGCTTACACCACACTCAACTTGTTATGTGCTGAAGATTGATGAGTTGCCTCCTCCCCTCCCCCCTCCACCCCCTCCCCAGGTGCAAACAGCGCCAACATTGACGTCTAGCAGCACCGCCATTTTGCGTCACCGACCCCAACCAAGTTCATTACGTGGAGGAAATACTTTTCTTGTCACCTCCTACAACCTGTTTTTTTTTAACGTATAGATCTGGATAGCTTTGTATGGATTTTTATTTTAGCACTGTGTCTTACTGCCCGTTTGAGTTATATGCAAATATAAGAATCATGCTAATGGATTAGGGAAGAGGAAAGTTGAATTTAGAGGAAGTGTACACATATTTGCGTGGAGAGAGAGAGAGAATGAGAAACCATTTAGGAAAAAAACACTCTCAGTATACCAGACTGGTATCAAACTCCGAGCTCCTCGTCACTGGCAGTCTAGTCTATTGCGAGAGTGACACCTAAGATCATGCAGCCACCGAAATGGGTTGTATGGAAATAAAACGGAGCACAGAATATATAAATTTTGATACATATAATTATATGTATTTATCCGTATACATGTCTACCTCATTATTGTAAATAAACGGATAACCCGGACGGATAGTAAGAAATGGTTCACAAATATATATATATATATATATATACTGATTAGTTAGAGATGAGGAAAATATAATTTAAAGGAAAGTTATCCGAATATTTTTTCAAGTGTAGTGAAAAAAAGAGATAAAGTGATTTCATATTATAGCTCCAACCTTCCCCGGCATCACCGGCAAGTCAGACTAGGAGAGACTGACGCGTTTGTCCACGTAATCCCTGTTACAAATAATCCCTCCCACAAGGTATTAACATCATTATATTAATATGGGAACATGATAAATAATTACATCTTTGATCTCATTATTTGACATTATGTTTGATAGTTGATGTAAGTAAGCGCGCTTAGCGAAACTATTACAAAGCTTCAATTTAAAACCATAGGTTACTTTTTGGTTATAACATAATCCGTGAGTTGTTATCAATACCATCATTATTATTCTCTTCTTCCTACCCCACCAGCATCAACTACTGCTATGTTTAGTTTGTTTTCGTTCTGAACGGAGTAAACCGAGTGTTATACTTTAGATGAAAACTTCACGAGCATGTGATAAGATTTGGTGGTTAGCGGGGCTTGAGGGGATTAAGGGGGTGTGGGAAAGGTTTAGTTGGGATATTGAATAAAAACCGTGTGCTTGGTTTGTGTAGCCATATATTCTAGTATGAGACCAATCGTAGCTTCTAAAGGAGGAAAAATGCACCCAATTTCAAACCAATACGCGAGTCAAATCATAAGGACGATAATACAGGTTGTAAAGAAATTGCACGGAGCGTGGGAAGATGAACGCTATTATATATATAATTTTTTTTAGCACCACGTCTTACTACCCGTTTGGATTATACGCCTATGTAATAGTTACACTAACGTGCTAGGGATTAAAAAGGCCCAATTTAGGGGAAATGCACCCGCATTGGCGTGGAATACCATTTAGGAAAAACCACCCTCAGCGCACCCGACCAGAATCAAACCCTGATCTCCCCGTATTCGGCAGTCTAGTCCAACATGAGAGTAGGGCGTTAGACCACGCGACCGCCGAAGCGAGTAGCGCTATTTGTCTTGGGCTAACCCAATTATCTCACTTTTTCCTTAAAAAAAAAGGATTTACGCTATTGTTAATGTAATTTTATAACGTTAATATTTATTAGACTAAAATTGTACCGAAACTCCAATTAATCATTAAGTAAACATGACATTCAATTTTCTTCCTTTTATGTTTGCTAAAAAAAAAGTTTCATCATATCACTCATTATTTTAAGGCGATAATTTATCTTTCTTTTTAATGCAATTGTTCTGTTGTAATTTTTTTATTTTTTGATGTCATTTAGGTGAGAGTAAAAAGGTAAGTAATGAAAGTATTACTTATTAATTTATGTAAGGGATAAGACTATGATCAATAATTTAGGTAAGTGCTCCTCACTCATGTAGGTGAGTAAGTGATGTTAATATTATCAGTAATTAATGTAGATAGGTGATAAGGTGACTGTATTATAATCATTTGTTTATGTAGGTGATGATACTATCTTCATGCATCTAGGTAAGTGATTATACTATACTTAGTCGTCTAGGCGAGTTAGTATTCATACTATACTTAGTTGTTTAAGTGAATAGAAGACGATATTATAATAAGTAGGGCTAATTAATGTGAAGAAGTGATGATGATATACTTAGTTTTAGGAAAGTAATGCTATGTTATCCTACTACATATCTGGGCTATTCGCGTATTTATATTAAGAAAGGTAGAAATTAGAGCTAATATACCCGAGTTTGAATGATGGTAAAGAAGGAAACTATCTAAGAAATAACTCGACACCAGCCGATGATCAAAACCTAGACTTCCTGTCACCAACAAACCCGACTATACGAGTCTTACGCCTTTGTTTGAAGTGCCCACCGATGTTTTCCCTTAGTTCATACATTCATACAGTAGTTCATTGAATTAAGATGAGGAGGGTAGTTAGTTAAAGTATAACCGCATTATTATGGAGTGGGATTGGGCAAGCCACAGTGATACATCCCATAGGGCAAATCTCATCAATCATTGACCATTCATCCACAAATCCGAGATTCGAACCTTGATCTCCTTTTAACAAGAAACCTCGTATATTAAGAGTCTGGTGCTTTAACGGTGTTTGAACAGAGTTAATGTTGAAAAAAATCTGTAAGATAGCGTTTGTGTCGCTGAGGAAAAGGTAAAAGTGGATGCTACTGTTCCGTTCCGCTGAGAACCAAAAAACCTATCTTCGTCAGCGGTAGAGTGACGGGAAAGTCTTGGGATAAAGTTTTGGGTGTGGGTATGGTGGGTGGGGGAAGGGTAGGGTTTGGCAGGTAGACAGTCTTCTCTGGCTATTATGAAGGAAAACTGTAAGTCAGGGACGCAACTAAACCATCTGTTCATTTTTAAAGTTAACTTTAACTAGACTTAAACACTAAGCTTATTTATTTTATTTTAACGATGAATGGTGGTCAGGGTTCAAATCCCGAATGGGTAAACAAAGGATGCATCTTCCTAAATGGTTTTTCTTTGTCCCTCCACAAAAATGTGGGTACATTACTTCTGAATTAGATATTTCTCATTATTAACACACTAGTGTCATTAATAAAAATATAAATACCAATTACACAAAGTGTGCTATGTACAGATATGCCGAACTAATAGAGTGGAGGGAAATGGAGGGCGGATGTTAAGTATTTAAAGCATTATCTCTACAAGATTTCGAATATGAGTATTAGTTTATTACGGTTATAGCCTCATCAGAATATTATTTAAATTAAAAATTGGCATTTGGACACGGATATTGAACTTGGGACCTACAATCTTATGTTTTGATAGTTGTTATAAAACTAATTCGTTACGTATGAAAAAAAGGTGAGAAAATACATTAGAAAAAACATTTGACGAGAAAGGACATAAAAAAAAGTGTTTGAAAATGTAGGCCTATATGTGTGTTATTATTGTGGAGGTGGATAATTGATGTAGACATTTTGTGCACAAATGCATATATTGTTATTGTCCATCTGGACATGTCTGTAACCTGTACCTAGCTAATACAGTAGTGGTTCGCAAATTATGTTACGTGATGCCATTTTAGGTTGTCGGTGCTATTATTTTTTTAAACTTTTTTTTTTAGCGCCGCGTGTCTTACTACCTGTTCAAGTTATACGCCTTTGTACTAATTACTCTAATCTTAAATTTAGGACAGACACAAAATCCATCCCCCGGCCGTCAATTCATCACTATGAAAGGGTAAATCCACATTCCAACAATGATAAATTTCTCGGCCATGTCAGGGATCAAGCCTGGGACTCTTAGATCCGTAGGTGGACGCACTACTGACGGGGTGCTCGATATTTTTTTCTAAGTTAGATCCACAATCAAATTTATAGATTTCTTTTACATAAGGGGTAATTTGTTTTTAAAAAAGGGTGGGGAGGGTGCACAGCATAGACTTTCTCGCTACTGTAAATAAAAAAGAGATATTTACTTAAAACTAGTAAGATATTTGAAACGAGATAATATACATTGTTGCACATTCTACCAAAGAACATAAACGAAATGATATAGACTGTTAGAAAAAAGAGGAACATCACACCCACAGAGCATTACAGCAATTTACAAATTTAAAGACTTCCGTAATATATATATATATATATACATATATATACACACATATACACAGATTATATGTTGTAGGCTAATTGGGAAATCCAGCTTATTGCAAGTGGCGCCCTCAATTTACAATGAGCCAAGCTAATTGGAAAATAGTATTATATTTGCTTATAAACTTGATAACTCTTAGGCATATTGCAATACGCCCAAGATAGTGAAGGCTTATTAAAAACTCTACAGCAGTGGCTCTCAAACTGTGGGACGTACAATTATTCCTGATGGTATGCCGTGAGAAGCCAAACAAAACAAACAAATTAAAATCGTAAAAAATTGACTCATAAAATTTAATAAATATATTACGACCCAATCTAACCTAAATTAAAATAGATTCAATCAGTGAGTGTAGAGGTGGCAGCATTTATTGAAGCTCAGACAGACGGTGCAACTGCACAGTCTTGTAATAAACACGCAAACGGTGGTACCTACTCCAAATTATGGAAATTGTTAAGGGTGGTATGCCATTCCAAAAGTTTGGGAGCCGCTGGTCTACAGAATGTAATATTTTTCTCTTTCAATATGTTCTTAAATTAACTTACTGAGTTCCGTACGATTGCAAGTTTTGATTAAAAATCTCAAGTTTAAGTAATGTATAGTAAAAAAGATTAAATAAACGTAACTAACTCTTATGAATAAGTAATAGTTATTGAAAAATAATAATTCAGATACAAATTTAATAGTTACCTTTCTTTTATAGAAGAAATATACGCGTTTACAAGTATATTGTGACATTTACCATTGCCAATTCACACTTTTCCCATAACATTTATTTCCACACGGTAAACTGCTGTGACATTTTGATGTGCACAATTAGTTTGTCTTCTCAAGGCACATTTTTCGTTTGACGCTTTTTTTTTATATTATACATTTGCAACTGGCATATCCCTGGCCCCCAAACTTTGATTCCTTACAGATTCACAAACAGTTACATATTTTTCTGGGATGTCTTTATAAATGTGTGTGTCAGAAATATAGAGATCACTTCTATTAGACTGGGTTATAATATATTTATTAGATTTTATAAATACATTTTTTACGACTTTAATTTGTTTGTTTTATTTGGCTTCTCACGGCATACCATCAGGAATAATTGTACGTCCCACAGTTTGGGAACTGCTGCTGTAGACTTTTTAATAAGCCTTCACTATCTTGGGCGTATTGCAATATGCCTGGAATCAACTAGACTGATTGAGCGAACAAAGGTGCATTTCATTAATAGCTTAAGGCTGTATGGTCTTATTGCAATAATCCCAAAAATGATCAGGCTGATAAGCAAATATAATATTATTTTCCAATTAGCCTGGCTCATTGTAAATTGAGGGCGCCACTTGCAATAAGCTGAATTTTCCAATTCACCTATGACATATTCGACGTATTCTTAAAATTATTTGATAAATAGTTAATAAGTGGTTTACAGCGTCTTGGTAAAACATTTATGTGGTCCGCAGCTAAATAAAGGTTGGTAACTTCTGCTTTACAAATTATATCCAAGAAACCATTTAAAATTAGTAAAAATGGTTCAAACGGTAGCATAAAGCTACCATAGGTCAACGATGGAGTGTGTTTTTGATTGTTATTAAATGGCCGACGATTTTACACACATATTAAGACTAACCCTTAAAATATGAGCGATAAATTACCCTAATACAGATTTAGCCCTATATACCTCAGTGGTAAGATATTGACGTGCTAAGTTGGAGGTTCCGGATTTGGTTCCTGATTTAAAAATAATTTTCAAAAAAAGTTAATTATTTAAGTTCAATAACACAATATAGGTTTTAAGTCATTTCACCAAATTTTTTGTTTTTGGTTTGGGCTTTCCAAATTTCTTCGTAAAAGCGTTCCATTGCCTTGGAATGCTTATGCCTCTTGCCCTTACATCTCTTCTGCCATCTTTAAACTTTGGTGGGCCAATTTTTTAAAATAATAAAAATGGTTTTTCCACGATTATTACACTTCACACATCCCTAAAGACATTAAATGCAACTACACTCAGCCATCCTTATAAGATAGATGGTGATGTGTCAGGGCGATAAGCTGTACAAACATGCTAAAATCACTAGTGACAGATTTATGAATTCAAGGACAGACAGCTAGTGTGACTTGGAGTGAGAAGGGATGAGTTGTCTGCTCTAATCTGACCAGGCCGTTCTGTTTCAGCTATTGCGGGGTTATATCAAATATATTTTCAAAATCCGGGGACAAAATATGAAGCAAATAAGCTCGTATTAGTTTTCATGAGTTTCAGATTGAATATTAATGTGAATGAAGTATCATTATAAAGTTAAAATAAGTTGGCATTAATTGATTTACTCCCCCCATTTATTACACACGTTTACGTATAAAAAATAATTAATTTAATATTGCATTTATTTGGCAATTTTTGTACGCAATTAATTGAAGGTTCATTGAAATAATATTTATTTCAATTAATAAACCTCATCAAGTACTTCAAACATTCCAAATATGAAATCTTTGCATCACTTGGTTTCTCTAAAAATGGTTGCATTATATTCCAAAATCTCAAACTTTGTGTAAACACTGTGCTTAAAATATACATTTAATCTATATTTAACACACTGGTCCAAGCTTGGACCTAATAATATATAATTATTATATTATTAATTTTGGGCCATACACCCTTAAGCAGCATGACCGCTGGTGTGGGTGGAATATACTGCACTTAGTTTTAATGTAGCGAGGGCTTACTTGGATTTGCCTTAGACGGGTCGAAGGTCTGCAGTTGGTGATTTTCTGAAAGCAACCAAGCGTAATCGGTTGTTTGCTCAGTCAAGCTGCACAGAACTACGTCATCCTTAAGGGCACCACCTACTTGAAGGGAAAAATCCTCTCATAGCTGTATTTATTATGGGAGTAGCAGTTCTGAGAAATCCAAACCACTAAAATGATCTTTAAATACGTTAACTTTAATTATGTTATAATTTTCTGACGTAACCCTGTTTAAACACTACTGTATTTTTGCAAACCTTTTTTAATTTTAGTATGGAAAAAATTGATGGTAAATTTATATAAATCAATTAAATACACAAATATTGACTAATACAATCACATACATTTACAAATTTATATATATATATATTTATTCCATTTATAATTTAAAACTTATTTTACAAATAATATATATCGATTTCCCTTGCAACAATATTACATTTTGACAACCTTTTATTACCATAATCTATGATTTTAGTAAAGAATCCAGAAGGTTACATAACACACTTTTATTGTATTAGAAGTACACCTTTCCTTCCATAAATTTCCCTATTTCAATAAAATTAAGTGAGGAAAGTACACATACTTCAACTATTAGGTGAATATGCTTGTCTGTTCTTATGTTTTAACCTTACACCCTTATTACTAGTTATTTTTCAGGAGTAGCCCCATTTTCCACTTTATTTTATAACTTTATTGAGTTTGTATGTTGTTCATTGTGACTTGACAAAGTTTTTAACTCTGGTTATTTTTCCATCTAAAACCTGGAGTATGAGGATGCTATGCGTCGAAACTAGTTTTCACCAAAACTAATTTGAAGCTAACTTGGAAATTCTATCACAGATAAGGATACATCCATTTTAACACATTCTTTCTAACTTAAACATTTTATATGATAAGCTATAAACATTATATATATGTATATATATATACACACATCCATAAGTTCTAAATATTTTCTATCATTCACAAACAATTATAAAAAACATAACCTTAAAAAAATTGTTTTAACACTTATTGTCACCAATATTTTTCAACATATATTAATTTAATTAATGTGTTTATAATCTACTAACTTAACGAAACATTTTTTGTTTGATATATTATGTATTTTTTAAAGTTTTAATATTGATATACACATTTGTTGAACATTCTCATCACAAAATTGTAAATACCCCACTTGACTCTCTTTTTATTTACTTTACTTCTAATGACTGCTCGTTGGCCATAAGCTAACTTATAACAAGATTTTCATTGTTTTACTCGTATATTTGTGTATATAATTAATATCTATACATTCATTTTGACTTTATTTGTTTAAGATCTATGTTTCCGAAAAAAATTAATTTTGATTATATAGATCTGCAATATTTAGCGTTAAGCGTAGTTGAAAATGAGCAAATTTTACCTTTAAAATAATTTGTGTTTAAATAATTAAACTTGAAATATAATATTATTGTACCTATAAATTTATTAAGATACTTTTAAACTCAATTTTGGCATGAAATATATTTTGGAATAACAAATCCTTGCTTAAACAACGTAAGATTTCTACAAGTATTAAGTAAGACTTGTAGGCCTGATATAGTTATATTTCACTAAGGTAAAATAAAAATCTAATAAAATATTGATTGGATGAGATTTTTAGGCATTAATGAGTGTAATTAATACAACATTTTCTATCAAAATAACAGTACAAATATGGGAAATATTAGGGGGAAGTGTGGAAATTTAGCCCACGAGTTCTATTCATTTTTCCTATAAATAAAAATAAAATGAGAAGGCTTTTAAAGTTTTTTTAACAAGCACACATTTGTTTGATCAAATAATTCATGATTATAGTTCTGTTCAATCTTGATTTGACATATATCTATACATATAAATTAAATTTTATATAATTTATATCTAATAACCCACATCAGTGGGCATTCGTATTTAGTGTATGCTTTCACGAAAATGAGGAAACATTTAGTATAAATATCTATCTTATTCTCACACCAATGGCGTGATTAAGATACGTAAGGCCTGGGGATGGGTAGTACGAGATCATGAAGATAAAATAAAAAATAAAAATCCGAAAATGTTGACGAAACTGACCATAGATCATCAAACGAACTCTGTACATCGGACCACTGTTTGAGTACATAATAAATATAAACCTATTAATCATTTATTTAATAGTGACCAGTTAATTTTTATCTTTAAGTAAAAAATATTCTAAGAATATGGAGTAAGATAATATATAGTAATAAATGAAGGAAATTATTTCTCTGAGCTGTAAAAAGAGTCTGTGATAATTCATCATCATCAACATCATCATAAACAGTTTCCAGCCACTGGCTGGATCTGTTTGGAACGTAAGCCTCCCTCCTAACGTCTACTTTCTCCCCACCACATCTCCTCCCCTACCATGACCCAATCCTCTCTCCTCCACACTCCATTGCACTCCATTCAGCCACCTGTGTCTTGGATCTTACTCTCGGACTTCTCTCCCCTCTCCCCCCCAACACCTCAATATCCAACATCTTCTTTGGTACCTTCTCCTCTTCCAATCTCCTCGAATGGTCGTACCATCACCTTAGTTGTGACTTTTTCTATCCTGTTCTTCACTGATTCCTCTTTAACAATTTCTCTCACCCTCTCATTTCTCATCTTCGCCATTCTTGTCACTCCTATGCTAGTACTTTTCAGAAGTTTCATTTCACAATCTTGGATCCTACTTCCATCCTGCTTCTTCATTAACCACGTTTCCTCTGCGAGGCCCTATGTCAATATTTGTACATAGTGCGTTCTGTAAAGCAATCCTTTAGACTTCTTCAAAACGAAATTTATATGAAGTGTAATATAAATAAAAATTTGACAGCTTATCATTGATATTTAAAATGGTTTTATAAAATAGTCTTAACAGTAGAGAAATGTTTGAAGTTATTATTATAATTTTAAATGAAACAATGTTATGTTGTGACACCTTAATTACAAAATTCTTTTTTTCTTTAGCATTGCGTCTTACTACCCGTTCGGGTTATACGCTAGTATACTAATTACGATAATGATTCTAGGGATTAGAGAGGTTATATTTATAAGACTTATAGGAAGTGTACCCGCATTTACGTGGAGGGCGAGTGAAAAGCCATTCTGGAAAAATCACCCTCAATACACCCGAACGAGATTCAATCCTTGATTTAACCTTCATCGGCAGTTTGGTCTACTGTGAGAATAGTGCGTCAGACGATGTGGCCACCGAAGCGGGTACACATAATTATTGAATATATGGGTATAAGTTTAATTTGACAATAACTTACTAAGGAATGGGATCAAAAACATTTAATGTAGACAGAAAATTTAAATAAAGAGAATTGTAAACGTAGAACATCTTAACATTGGTGTAAGTCTAGTGGTCAGAGTTACTGGCGCTAGATCCAGAGGTCCAGAGTTCGATCCCCACCGCTTCCATTTTTTTCTGTGAATCAATGGATCTGGAACTGGGTCAAAATCAACCTAGTGAGGATAAATGAGGAGATACGTACTTGACTAAATAAATAACAACTCCAGTCTTGAAAACTGAGATAAACGGCCAGAGGGTTAGTTGTGCTAACCACATGACACCCTCCAGACGTAAATGTTGTTACTATCTTCATTAGTGATGGTGGCCGCTCGGTATAGATCGCTTGCGGGCTCACACCATGGAGTTTTTTTAAAAATATATCTAGATTTTATTAAGTTATTTGTAATATTATATTGACGTAAAAATATATTGAAACAATATACTAAGCTTTTGTTAATTTCTTACTCCTTAAAGTATTTGTAGCAATAAAAGTCGTCTACAATTTTTAATTAATTGTGCTGACTTGCCATTTTGTAAGAAAAAACAGTCATATAGAGACATACATATACATACATACATACATACATACATACATACATACATACATACATACATACATGCCTAATCATGCCATTCCCTTATGTTGTAGGCAAGAAACTATGCATATAACTAAAAGAAAACCCAACTTCGTATTTAATCCATCCTCACTAACTTTAATCACCCTTCCATATCCTTGCATACTCCCTTCACTTCAACAACATCCATACA
Source organism: Timema genevievae (assembly GCA_902155825.1). NCBI lineage: Eukaryota > Metazoa > Arthropoda > Insecta > Phasmatodea > Timematidae > Timema > Timema genevievae. Next base: position 79,326 of record CABFWO010002617.1, read on the forward strand.
CCGAGTCACACATGCTCTTTTATTCTTAAGACTCATAAGGGCCTGGTCAATGGTCGTTGGAAGGGAAGAGTCGCATCAGCGCCAGCCCCTAATTTACCGTATCAGAAGAAACCTATTGAGTTATACTTTGTCTTCGGCGGCTCAGTCAGCCCACAGTGTTGCCAAGACAATCAGAACTTTAGAGCCCACCCCCCTTCCCTTCACCCATCCTAATAGTGAGACTGAGATAGCAAGCAAACAAAACAAAGCTATACAATCCTCTGAAACCTTTATCGCAGGTAGCAATTACCTCTGTATTGAAGGGGGGTAGAGTCTAAACTTGTTCATAGCCTTGACGAGAGTTATTAGAGGTGAGGACCTAAGTTGGTCACAAATAGAAGGCAATGAATGCATTTGTAAACTGGTTTGGTCTTTCATTGAAATTCATCCTGGACAAAGCATTCACGAATTTCAAGTTTTCTAGCTTTCAGATATGTTCATTTATAATCAAATTGGGGTATGGTCTGATTTGCCAGTGATGGGGAGGTCAGGCATCAAATTCTTCCCGGGTGTGTGTCTACAAAAAGTGTTTTTTTAATGTTTCCCACTCTACCTCCATGCAAATGTGGTTACGATGTCTCTAAATTTTACCTTACTATTTCATATACCCTATTAGTGCATTTAAATGGGTATAGATAGATCAGACAAGTACACAATGGAAAAAATGATAATAGTAAAACGTGGTACTAAAAATAAATATATAATGAAGTGATAACCTAAAGTCTCCTCGAAACTATACCTTGCCAGAACTGTGAATGTGTATTAAATTAAAAAAATTAATAGTTAATAATTAAATCAATAATAAATATTAATTAATTAAATTTTATTTACTACTTAATAGTAAATACAATTTTATTAGTATGCACACACTTTTACATTAAAACCTGATATAGTAGGCTGATGCTGATTTATTCTAAAACAACATTTTATTGGATCAATAATTATAGATCTACAAATATTTTAATTTTTTCATTACTAAAATATTACTTATGACACATAATTAAATATAACAACTATAAATTGGTAATATTAGTATAATGCAAATACAATCAAAATCGCTAATTACACCTATAAAATACCTATATTATTATTATTAGCATCGTGTCTTACTACCCGTTCGTGTTGTACGCAATTACACTAATGTGTAATGTTAGGGTGATTGTAAGATGAAATGGAGGACCTACAGTTTAACGTGGGATCCGAACCACGGTGGAGGCCTGGCATTCCACACATTTACAAGTTGTGATTAATACACGTCTTGTCAGAGGTGTAGGAATGGTTCGGCAATCAGATAAATCTGTGCCGGGATCGAGGATTGAACTCCGGAACCTGGCACAGAAGCCTGACACTTTACCCCTTGACCGCCAGGTCACCAGATACCTATATTATTATTTACTGAATAATTAGGGTCTACTTGTAACAAGTGTTGGTATTTAATGTATTAATCTACACCTGTACGCTTAGATAATAATAATAATAATAATAATAATAATAATATTAGCACCACGTCTTACTACCCGTTCGGGTTATACGCTTAAGTACTAATTACACTAATGGAATAGGAATTGGGAGGGTTGAATTTAGAGGAAGTGAACCCGCATTTGCGTGGAGGGAGAGTGGAAAACTATTTAGGAAAAACCACCCCCAGTTCACCCGACCGAGATTCGAACCTCGATCTCCCCGTCCTCGGCGGTCGAGCTCAACATGACTAGCGCGTTAGTCAACTACGCCACCGAGGCGGGTTGTACGCTTAGAGGTTTATTTGGGTTATGGAATTGACAAGGAGATCCAGGAAACTTCAATAGGTACAGAAGTTAGCGAGTAGAGCTCAATGACCAGGGTTCAAATCCATGTTCTTTCGTAATTTTTCTATCCTTACACAATCGCTCCATCAGAATGTCATCTTAAAATACATATTGATTTAATTTAAAATAGTTTAAAAAATGCTATGGTGGGACTCATAATACGCTTCATTGGGTACGCAGACTGAACGTCAAGTTCCTCTAGTCTGATTTGCTGTTTACAGCAGGGTCCGCATTCGAATCTCGGAGGGATTTAATAAGTTTCTTTTTATAAACGGATTATCACTCTTCCTCCACACAAATATAAGTATACTTTCTCTAAACTTTACCTTCACCATCTTTACACACCCTTTAAGTATTAATTACAATTGTGTACACCCCATACAGCTCTTAAGACATGGGGGGCAGGGGGGAGGGGGATATAGACATAGGCATAGGGCCAGTCTCATAGTCAGATTTAGTACGCCTAAAGTGCGAGTCGATACTAAATACAGGATGACACCTACCTAGACCAAAATGGAATGGGCCAGTTTCGCATATGAAACTGGCCCATTCCATTCAATTTCAGGTAGGTGACGTCTTGTATTTAGTATGGTGCCGCACTTTAGGCGTACTAAATCTGACTATGAGACTGGCCCATAGATTCCAAAATTGGAGTTTAGGCCAGGGAATATGTATTTGTAACATCTTGGATCACTCGAATATATAAGCTATCAACTGTATCAACAATAAGTAATGAATAAATTAAAGTGCACAAGGCATTTATAAAAGTACGAAAGAAGTTATGACTGGAATTCAAACCCCGATCTCCTCATCATCGGAAGTTCAGTTTCTTGTGAGAGTGACGCCTAACCTTTCATGCATCTACAAATTGAAGGTTCTGTTTTGTTAGGTTGGGTGATATTGGCATATGTCTATCATAGACAGGATTAAAAACTAAAAGCGCAAAAGAATGCTAAAAGAATTGAAAATACTTGACAGTCATTATTTTAAGCAGTGTTATCTGTGAATGAGAACAAAATACTACTCATATTTCATACAAAATAATTTATCAATAAACTTTTCATTTTTAAATTCTTTTATTCACCTAGTTTTACTAACTGTCCGTTCGGGTTATTAACCTTTTTGCTATTGAATAGCAAAATAAACAAAACTATTTTAGTCTTGTTAGTATAATTTTTTTAAATATGACCAGTCCATATTTTCGGGTTCAGATTATACGCTAATTTGTTTTTGAATACAATAATATGAACTATTTATTCAATGTGAACAATTAGTAAGACCCTCGCCTAGAAAATATAAAAACATTTTCAATTAATGAGTTTAAAAAAAATTCAATTATGTGCCCACCACGCGCAACGTATACATTTTAAAAATTGGTTTGAATCAATAAGTATTTTCGTGCTCCTACTGTCAACTTTAGGCCTCAACCTAAACTACAATACCCACTACCTTTCAAAAGGGGTGGGGGTTGAACTAAGCAAAGAAAGAGGAAAGGAACAATAAGGCCACTGGTCTCACAACCCAGCTCTCGTGCGCGCGCGTGCGCGCACACACACACACACACACACACACACAAAGAATATCTCAGCCCATGAACGTTTTAAAATTACAAGATGTTTGTGGATTTCTGTTTAACTATTCTAGCGCCTTAAATATCGATGCTTAAATTGTACGCCTACCACTCTCAGGTGAATACATTGATTCCTATTTCTGATTTAAAATAGTAGGAACATAATTTTAAAGCCTCACAATATTGGAATAAAGGGTTTGTCTCGTCACTTCTAAAACGATCGTGGCAACGTTGTAAATTTCTAAACGGTACACGTAGATCCTGGTATTCCTACAAGCAGCGTTACACTACGGTTACCAAACTATTTCAAATTTTAATTTTATAAATAACTTTATAAATCTTAGTATTAAACTAACAAATTATAAATAAATAGCTTTAAAAAAAGGAGAACAATACTATCCAGCCTTGTGATTTCTTCTTTTTCCAAGGATTATTCATTTGAAAAAATAAAAAAATAATAGAATACTAAATAAAAATTCTAATCCAAGGAAATTGAAGTAAAAATAGTTCTGCTTTATATAGTAAAACTCAATTTTAAATATTTAACTTAATGAAGTCATTATAAGTAAAATAGTGCGAGGCTGAAAATGTTATAGTTTTCACTGTATAATTTAATTAGTATGATTAGTAAAAGATATACAGAGTCTTCTTTGTTGGATAATATAAATTCCTTTTCATTGGTGAAAACCGATTTCAAATCCATAGAACGGTTTTGTCACGATCTTTTATTTTATTTGGTTTTTATGGGTGAACGAGTGTTGACCGGCCCCTTAATGTTGCTATTTTTCACATATTCATCCTCAACATTTAGCCAGGTCCACCCCTTCCTTTTGATCCATACTCTTTACCTTCATATATTTTTTTCGTCACTCAATCCACATTCATCCTCTCATCATTCCTAAACCACAGTAGCACACTTCTTTTACATTTACCTATTAGATTCCCTTTCAAACCACACTCCTTCAGCACTCATTTATGACTGACTCTGTCCATAAGAGTTTTTCTAAATACATTTCTTAGATATTTCATTCCAACCTCATTCACCATGCTCTTGTGTTTTTCCTGACAAACCCATCATAATTAATACTTTCCTTTTTATTTACACTATTCATTAGCGACTTAAAACATAACATAAAACAACTCCTTTTTTTAAAATCCAACAACACCTTTATCGCTATAAATCACCAACAAAATATTTGCATTTTACTTTATCAAAAAAAAGGAAATAAAATATCTTAATCTATTGTGGAATTTGGCATAACCTACCTGATTTTGAGTTAAAGCCAGAAAGAGAACAAAACAACATCGAAGAATGCGACCAGCTTTCCAAATATACAATTATTTTTGCTAAGGTACAAGATAAACGATTGTCTCCATAGAGAATAGAATTGATGTCTTTGATGTTCAAGATAAAACTCCACGTATATAATTTCCGGTTGTTTTGGTTTTGTCATAATATGTATACCAAAGCCAAGTTAAAAGAAGATTTTATAAAAATAAAATTGAGAGGCTATATGAATTCATAGTAAATAATTTTGTGCACCTCATCCATCCTGGCTATAAGCGTATTTTAACAAGGGGCTCGGGAGAAAGAAAGCGAATTTTAAAGAAAATTTACCTGCAGTTTCTTTGAAGTAGAGTGAAAAACTATATAGGGAAACCAATCTAGGTTTTCCCCGCCAGGTTAATAGCTCAGACCCGCCTCGGTGGCGTAGTTGGCTAACGCGCTAGTCGTGTTGAACCTGACTGCCGAGGACGGGGAGATCGAGGTTCAAATCTCGGTCGGGTGAACTGGGGGAGGGGGTTTCCTAAATGGTTTTCCACTCTCCCTCCACGCAAATGCGGGTTCACTTCCTCTAAATTCAACCCTCCCAATTCCTAATCCATTAGCATAATTAGTACTTAAGCGTATAACCCGAACGGG
>CABFWO010002617.1:86200-96461 GCA_902155825.1 Timema genevievae
GGGGGGGGGGGGGGAAGAACAATTTAGGAAAAACTACTCTAAAATACATTCTACCGGGATTAGAGCCCCAATATCTTCATTAAATAATCAACATCTTATCGGTAGTCTAGTTTATTGTGAGAGTGACGCCTTAGTCCATTTGAACACTGAAGTGGACTACATCTTATTAAAATAAGTTTGTGCAATTACTGTGTTAAGTTTCACATGAATATTTGAGAATTAAATTTTTAATAGGACATAAAATTGTTAAAAAATAACTGAGACTTTTTTTAAAAATAAACTTGCATGGTGGATTTAATCTTATCCTATTTGTCTATAAAATAATACTCTCTATACTCGTTTTAGTAAGTCAGATTTTTTTTGGTGGACTTTCATGAATTTAACTAAACGGAAATAATTTGAAAAATCTACTCTTTTGGGTTGATCTTTAATTTATCCCAACTCTCAATAACCTTGTTTACACGTAAAGCTCAGGTTGAATAGTTTTTATGTTTAGCACCGCGTCTTACCACCCGTTCGGGCTATACGCTTATATACTAAATACGCTAATGGTTTAAAGGAATAAGTAGATTATTTACAGAAAGTGTACCTGCATTTGCGTGAAGGGAGGGTGGCAAACCAGTTTGTAAAAACCACCCTCAGTAGACCCAACCGAGATTCGAACCTCGGGTCTCCCCATCATCGGCAGTCTAGTCTACTTCGAAAGGGTAGCGCGATAGACCATGTGGCCACCGAAGTGTTTCCTTGAATATTTTCAATAGAGGAACACGTATAGGATGACGGGGAGATTGAGGTTCGAATCTCGGTCGGATGTACTGAGGGTGTGGTTTTTTCCAAAATGGTCTCCACTCTCCTTCCATGCAAATGTGGGCATACTTACTTTAAATATAACTTTCATCAGCGCTAAAAACCACTAGCGTAGTAAGTATTTAAGCGAATAACGCAAGCGGGTAGTAAGACGCGGTGCTAAAATAAAACCACATAAGCCTCCAACTTAGTTTCAGTTAGTCGTCTAAAATAACTCAATCTGTAATATCTTATATATTATGTAGTTATATTAGGTATAATCCTGATATTAAGATACAATTCAAGTGTGAAATGAAGCTTTATACACGAGCTAGGTAGCGGGTTCGTTTCCTGTTTCCTAGTTAATTTGCTGTCAATTAAATTTTATTTTAAAATATTTGAAGTTGTCATCCTAATAAAAAACATATATAATGATCCAAACTTTTATAAAAAAAAAGTCTAGGGTTAATTAAAGATTCACTTACAAAATATCAGGATCATTATTAGTCTGGTTTTCTGATGATGAGGTGTTAAGGGTTTTAATCACGACAAAGGTGTATTGAGGGTGTTTTGTCTTAAATAGTTTCCCACTCTCCCTTCATATAATAAGGGTTCATTTCCTCTAAATTCTATCTTCTATTCTATAACCAATTAGTGTAAATATGGGGATAGTTCTGACGGGTAGTAAGACGCGGTACACAAAAGATTCACAAAGCTGGCCCTAAAGACAGTGTAGCCGAAGCTGCCACAGGATGTTCATTTATCCAGGCTCCTTTAGCACACTCTTCGTACTAATCCCTCTAGATTAAGTAGTAAGCTGACTTGTATTAAATGTAGATTAGACTGCACAAATACGGCGCGTAAACTTTCTTAGATCCTAAAAATCAACCCCCAGAGCTAGACTCGTATTATTAGTTTCCTACTTTACTTTACATCCATTACTGTTTCCAGCCTGTTTTCTGGGTGAGTTTTTTTATTCAAGCCAAATATTTTCAACTACCGGCTTGCTATAGGCCTGTCGTAGCTTCATATTCTTTATAATCTAACTTAAGACAAGAACAGGCACAACATCCAGTCCTCGGCATTTAATTCATCAATGTGAAACAGTAAGCCCACATTTCACCTATGATAACTTTTTCAGCCATGCCGGGAATTGAACCCGGGAGCCTTAGCTCAGTAGACAGATACACTGCCGACTGAATTAAGGTGTTGGATTTACTTACCCACCTCGGTGGCGTAGTTAGCTAACGCGCTTGTTTCGTGTTGATCTAGACTTCTGAGGATGGAAAGATTGAGGTTTGAATCTCAGTCGGGTGAACTGTGGGTGGTTTCCCTAAATGGTTTCCCACTTTTCCTTCACTCAAATGCGGGTTCACTTCCTCTAAATTCAACCCTCCCAACTCCTAACCCATTAGCGTAATTAGTACTTAAGCGTATAACCCGAACGGGTAGTAAGACATGGTGCTAAATAAAAAGTTTCCTACTTAAATTCTAGAACCAAAGTATTTGGAAATTAGAGGTATTTTTGAGATTCTTTAGAAATATAAAAAACTTCCCCAAATAAAGAAAAATTGCTTAAGTAAAGAAATTTTAGATTATTTACTCTTTAGGTTGAGGTGGTATGAATTTAAGCATAGATTTTCTATTGAATTGAAAATAAGACGCACGTTATAAAGATCAAATTCTAATACAATGTCGCTTTTTATTGTTTCTATCGGGGTGGTACTGTCTTTTCATATTTATGTATGTTGAAACCCCTCCACCATAAAATTGCTTTTGTCTTTATCCTCCGAGAATTGTTTTAAGATACGAGTCGATTGATTTACTTATATGCTTGGGTCAGTGAAACCTTTCATTTGTAAAATGTTCAATGTGATATTTCATGTAAGGACACACAACCTTTCAAAATGGCTTTTTCTCGGCGAGCAGATAGGGTTATTTTAGATTGGACAAATATCTGATGGGTTCTGCAGAACGAACTTTAGGAAATGACAACCCCACTCTCTTTACTGTTCATATTAAGGTCGAAGACCCTTTTTTTATCATTTGGAATTGACAGGTTAAAAGGGTAAAGATCGATGAGGAGAAAGACCTAATACCCCAAAATAACTTTTTTTTATTTTATTTTTTTATTACAATATATTAAATCTTTTATTTTAAACTGTCAGATTAGTGAACTCTTAAATTTATGAAGCTTACAATGTGACATGAGGTTGATTCCCGTCCCGGATTAAGGTGGGAGTATAGGTTTTTTTAAAAGATTTTACATAAAAACTTTTTTTAATGTAAATAAACCAAATATTTCTTCAATATAAACATGGTTTAATTTTCTTCACACTGTAATGTCAATGGTTCTTTAAGTGTATAACTCGAATGGGTTGTGAGACACGGTTCTAAAAAGAAACACTTCTTTAATATATGTCAAGGGTGACCTGGAATTTAATGAAAACTGTTTCTCTTTATTTAAAAAGTTTCTTATAAAATTCTGCTATGCTCGCGACAGACATTCAAGAACGGTTTAGATTACTATGTGAAGAAAAGTAAGACCATGTTTCTACTGGAACAATATTTTATTTATTTTATTCAGAAAAAATTACTATCAAAGCTGTAAAAACACTGACCTTGTCTCGCGTCCCCTTCCATCTCACCTTAACATAGCTACATTTGAGTTGGAATAGAGAAATGTTGCAGACGTTTAGAAATCATGGATTATTTATGAAGTGGTTTAATAGTTTTTATTATTGTTTTCACTAAAATATAGTTTAAAATTCTGAAAAAATTTAAAAGTTTAAATTTTAACTTTAGATATTTAAAAAAAAAGTGTGATTGTTACATACGACCCTATAAAAAAATTCCCACATTAGACTACTTGACATTTTTTGTTGTGACCCTATCAAAACATGATTTTTTGCATAAAGGAAGCTTAGATATAGGTTTCTAACCCTTCTCTTTAATCTCAGAACTAGAAATTGTTGTGTTAAACGTCTTTTATTTTAACTTGAAACTCAAAATTTAAACTTTTTAACTGGTCAGAAACCCATCGATAATTTTAGCCTAAATTTGGTTTAAAACAATATTAAAAATTTAAATAACTTCTTAATGATGCGGGGTTTCTAAACGTCTACAAATCTTTTAAGTGCTCTACCATGTAGCATCTTTAGATGACCTTGACTTACCTTCTGAGCTATGAGAGGTACTGCATACACACAGAGCCAGCCGCCTCAAAGAGCGAGAAAAACAGGTGACTGTCAAGGACTCCGTGCTGTCCAAGGGGTCTTAAAAAAAAACAACTAGAATAATAATTTGTTTAGCACCACGTCTTAGTACCCGTTCGGGTTATAGACAGATGTACCACATACGCTAATTTGTTAAATATGAGGAAGGTTTAATTTAGAAGAAGTATACCCACATTTCTTGAAGGTGAGAGCGTAAAATCATTTAGGAAAAAAAACACCCTAATTACACCCAACCGACAATCGAAATCCAATCTCCCAGTCATCTCCATTCCAGTATGTTGTGAGTGTGACGCCTTCGACCATTCGACCACCTAAGTGGGCCAGTAATAACTTTGTTTGAAAAATAAAAATTCCTAAATTGTTCAGACACAAGGCCGTAGCCAGCCAATAATTTCAGGGGGGGTTTGGTGGGCACATACCCCAATTGCTGGAAGCTAGAAAAATATTCTAAAAGATTAACAGTTTTAGAAGCTCTCTGAAGTGGTTTTTTTCATGGTAAAATAACTCACTAACTACCAAAGGCTTAGAAAATCTCTAAATATTAAACACTTTTTGAAGCTCTGTGAAGTTTTTTTTATGGTAAAATAACCCCCAAAATGCCGAAGGCTAGGAAAATTTCGAAATATTTAACACCTCTAGAAGCTCTCTGAAGTGCTTTCAGAGGTGGTAACACAGCCCCCTCATTTGTATTTGTATCTTAATTTTAATATTGTTTGAACCATAAATAAAGCCATATATATTCTGTTCATAAAATTTCGCGGGGGGTTTGAACCCTCAAAACCCCTCCCTGGCTACGGCCATGTTCAGACATATTAGTTATTGTGTTAACTTCCTTCAAAGTTTCAATGCAGCTTGTGTCGCTGCTAATATTATTATGCCATATACAGTTGGTACACTTTCTGACCCCACTTCAGAGAACACTATACTACAAAATCCTTGTAATGCGGCAGTAATTTGTGTGAAAGCTGTATATTTAGTGAAGTGCTTCAGATTTCATTACCATAATTATTATATTATAATTAAATGCTCGATTGTGGTTTCTAATGCAAAATTTATATCCTCGTTTTCAGTAATGGTTTGAAACTAGTTTAATATATAGTTATTTTTATTGATAGTTCAAGGTTATTCTTTTTTTTATTTTGGTGCTAAAATATTTACCATGCACACATTAGGATTTCCATGTTGATGTAAACAAAGAATTAAAAGTTGAAAAATCTCTGGGAAAGCTAGATTTTCTTTGGAAACTAATATTTTTTCCCGCATCCTGGTCCACTCATCTTTGAAATGAGTGGTCGTTTGTTAAAATCTGTTTTGGCCATTTCCTCGTAATTTTTATTACCGGAAACAGGCTTATCAACTTATATATAAGATTTTTTAATATTTACTCTTTAGATTGCAGATGACTTAGCTTTCAAGTAAGACAGAAAAAATTATTAAATCTACATTAAATTGGAGAATACAACATTAATCACATGGTTTAAGACAAAATATTTGAAAAACATCAATTATATTTAATTGTAAAAGAAAATATATCGCCTATGTAACCGGTCATCCAAGCTATATCCATGCGAGATTTCAGCACAATCGATACAGTAGTTTTTGAGTGAGTTAAGGAAACACATAGACCCCAACTCATTTATAAATAATATATAATATTTTTTGAAAATATTCATTGAAGGTTTTGGGTAAATCACCCCTGAATGTTAAATCCTGTAAGTAAAGTAGGCAGGCTCTTATTTTAATAATATTTGATTCATTTTTATGAAGTCATTATTAGTATATAGATAACTAATACCGTGATATATGAACATTATTTAAATAATGTTAGTATTTTTTTTAAAATACTCTTTTCAAATAGAATCAAATATCTTGACAGTATTTTGTTCGAGCAAAGCAAGGTTTTGTTTTAACTTGAGCAGTCAGCATTACTTCTTTTTGGTTTGGATCTTTGCTACGCGATAACTGTCCATCGTGACTACCAATTTTAGCCCAATTTGGCAAGGACATTATTTGAACCTAGGTATAGTAACAAATGTACATTTTTTGGGGGTTATTCTTTTCAAGATAACAGCCACCAAAACGTTGTCTGTTTGTTCTGCGACAACTGCCAGATGCGTGAACCAATTTTAAAGAAATCTGGCAGTGAGATTATTTGAACAGTTTCCGTTTCAATATGGTGGTCACTTCAAAGGTTTTTCATTTAATAGCTCATCTCAAATAGATTTAATCTATAATTCTAGACAATCTTTTGAATATCTTGGAAATAATTTTTTAAATTTTTATTTTATTTAAAACTTATTTTTTGAGACTGACCGCTTAAACCATGTGAACAATGAATATGTATAATTTTGAATATAGTATTAATTTGTTTTCTGTCCAACTTGATTACCAAGAAAAATTATCTACTTCAGGGGCGTAACATGGAGTGTTTCAAGGGAAATAGACTTGTTAAAACTATAACTGTGATATATTCTGGCCCACTTTGGCCCAATTTAACCTATCATACATAAGATTTGCTTTGCATGTTTCACATGGGGATGTATTCACCTTGATACCTGACCAATGAGAGTTCTACTGAGGGGTGTGAAAAATTCACAGGTTCAGTTTAAACTAATGCTGCTTACCCTGGAAACATTTCATGTCACGCCACTGATCTACTTCAATTCCAAGGAGAAACAATAGGAGATATTTCAACCTCAAATCTAAAGAAAAATCATACATGTTATTATCAATTTTATTTATATCGCTACAATCTGGAATTAGCAATACTCAGCTAGTAACATTAGATAAAGCTAAGTGAAAATATCTATGTTAAAAACACACATACATATATATGTATATATATATATATATATACTAGGTGAGTTTTAACTTATGTTACAAAAGCTAGGAACATATTACTTTAAAAAAAACTAGGATAAAAATATGTCTAAATATTTGCTCTGAAATCTTTATTAAGGGAGCAATGAGCCGTTGAAAATCAAATGCTTTCACCCTGTGACGTAGCCACCAGCACGATGGCCAGACCTAAATCCCCTGGATTTCTTTCTGTGGGATCACATCAAAAGTGCCGGGTACATTTACACTTGTGGAACGCAAACCCAACCCTAGGCTCTGAATATTCGCAGCGTGCAACAGTGTCCAAAACACACCAGGCATGTTTCAAAGAGTGCGACGATCCAGACTCCGGTGAGACCGGTGCTGCCTGGATGTTGGTGGCCGGCAATTTTAACATCTGCTATGATAAGACACGAATGTTTGCACAAGGGCTGTTGTGGGGCTACCTACTGTACGCTCATATCTATCCTCAGTTACATTTCTCCTACTCATTTGTTACGTTGTTATAAAATTGTTGTTCAGTTTTAAATACATTATTTTCAAGGGCTCATTACTCCACTAGTAATGACTTCAGAGCAAATCATTATACACATTTTCATCCTAGTTTTTCATTAGAAATATGATCCTAGCTTTTGTAACATAAGTTAAAACTCACACTTTATGTATACACATACATATACATACACAGACGGTACGCTAGACTCAATCTTTTCGAATTAGGCTTCACATGAAACATAGCTTAATTTTGAAATGTCGAAATAGAGTTCTTCAATCTATCAAGAGTTCGCATTAAGATAATGTATAATATTATTTACTAGATTACACACGATTTTACTACACTACATGAGATTCCTGTAAGATGTGGGACTAATTATGATATAGGAAGCATATGAAGGCACGTCGATATAAAATAAATAGGGACGTAGATATTAATAACACTTGAAACAGCACTTAAAACAGTTCTGTTCTCTTAATAAATGTTGGAACATGAAAGAGAGTATATCTTATAATGTAAGACGTCTTGCCACACAATACGCAATTTAAAAACGGAGGGAAAAATGTTTTTAATTTTTTTCTACAATTACGTTAAATAACATGGCTTAGTGATAGCTTAATATAAAGGTTATGTATGAATAGGCTAGGTTAGAAGAAATGTGCCCACGTTAGAGCGAAGGAAGAATAGGAACATCACCGAGAAAGTCACATGTTGAAAATTATCCTCGAAAGTACCCAGCAGGGTTTTGAAGCCTTAACTTCTCGTGGATGGTGAACAAATACAGTGTATATCCAAATCCTTGAATCTATGGGTCACCACGGTTAAAAAAAACACAACTTTAGTTGGGAAAAAAATTAAACATTTGATTATCGCATCTAATCATTTCGTCCTTCACAACGTTTGATGAACAGAACAAAATTGTGTTATATAATTTTATATATATTTCCCTCGAGTATTAATACAAGTTAGGGCCGTATATACTTTAACCACGCCACTGGGGTAGTGACGAGAAAGGTAGATTTTACAATAAATATAACTGCTTTTGGGTGGAAGAAGAGTGAAAATGACTTTAAAAAAAATCCTCAACACACCCGACTGGTATTTGAGTTTCAACCTCCCTTCACACTGGAACTAGATGAGCCTGAATTCCATCCTGAATCCCACAGGTGCGGGCTCTATTATTTCACCCCACAGCCCAGAACTGAATAGAACCCCCTATTGATCTTGGTCCCTGGCCAGCAGTGGTTTGGCGGTATACCACCTAATCACTCTCTGAATAGAGAGAGAGAGAGAGAGACGAACATTGGTCCGTTTTAAGTTTGTCGTTTTGTATTTGTTAGTCCAAGTAATCTGATTAATTGATTCTTTGATTAGGTGACCAATTAATTCTTGTTTTAGTTTCTAAATTCAAAGATTGTCAAACTGGCGTAAAACTTTTGATGCTCTAAAGTGTATATTTTAATTTAGTTTAGCTAACTTCAGTGGGACAAGGCATTGGTGGACACGTGGATTAAATGTCAGGCTCATCTAGTAAGGTTTACCGGTTACGGGTAACTGATGTTAGATTTTGAATCCTATCCGGGGTGGTTGAATCCTATCCTATGGTGGTTCGAAAAAAAAAATTCCCCCTACCTCCACACAAATGAGGGTATATTTTCTATGAAACTACCTTTTCATTCTTTCACCATTAGTGTGATTAAAATACGTTTAGTCTTGACGGGTAAAAAGAAAAGATGGGGAGAAAAATATTTAAATTTTATATTTTTTTATAAAAAAAAATACAAAACACATGAACCGTAGTCTTGAAAGCCCCTCAGCAATAAAATTATATTAATTACATAAATGCATTAAGTGTCATGGGATGGTGTATGTAAGCTTTCTCAGCTGCAGCGGATGAGAATGAATACACAGTGGAGTCCCGATGATCCGAAATTCCGTTTTATCCGACATATTCATATAATGTGCCATTGATGTTATGTTAATCATACGCTGGCGTGACAAGGAAGAAAATCAAAGCTGAGAAATAAATTTAAATATTACTAATTTTTCAAACAGTGAATTTTACATTTTGCATACTATATAGTAAAAGTTACATTTAATACAGGTAAAATACATGGTTTTGTTTACATGAATACAATTATAGTTTTGTAATGGCACAATTTATACTAAAGAGAAATTACTGATAAACTTTAGTTCATACCTATTATAAACTTCCATTTTCTTTTATAATCACGTTTTACTACCTGTTAAGGCTATTTGCATATATGATAATTACTCTAATGGGGTAGGGATGAGGAAAGAAGCATTTTAGATGTAATACACCCTAATTCGCATGGAAGGAAAGTTGGAAACCATTTAGGGAAAGCCACTCTCAGTAGATCCAACTGGTATTCGAGCCCCGATTTACCCGTCATCAGAAGACAAGTCTAACATGAGTGATGCCACAAGACCGTTCGGCCACCGAAGCGGGTCACTTCCATTTAATTTTGATTTGTTTAGTTCCAGACCCTCCCCTTGTTCCAGTATTAACCAACATTTTGGTTATCCGACCACCTGGCGTTCCCGTTAGTTTGGATAGTCCGCACTTTATTATCAAAACACATTTTTTAAATGAAAACTTTATATCATTAATCTAAAGTTAATTAGAGTAAGGTTCAATTGAAAGTTATTTATGGCTCTCAAAGATTTTTTTTGTCTCTTCAAATTGAAAAAGGAAACTTGTTGTAACTATTTTGAGGATATGAGCCACAAAAAACTTGCGACTTGCTTCGCTGTTAGGGAATGGATAATTAATCAATGAACTAATGTGTACAAATTAGTGCCTATATTATAATTAAGGCTAAAGGGAATCTACATTGTATTTTTTTACGCGTATTCTTCCTAAATTTTTTTTGGGCCGGGGGGG
>CABFWO010002617.1:96557-114211 GCA_902155825.1 Timema genevievae
GGGGGGGGGGGGGGGGGGTTAACTTCTGTTTAACCTACACTTTTGAGGGCCCTGAATAATCTTTTATGACTTGCATCACGTCTTACAACCCGTTCGTGTTTAACGCATATTTATTAATTATGCTAATGTGTTTGGGATGGGTATGGTTGAAATTAGAGGAAGTGTAACCAAATTTGCGTGAATAGAGAGAGATAGAGAAAGTGGAAAACCGTTAAAGATTAAACACCCTCAGCACACTCGGCCAGGATCAAATCCCGAACTCCCAGTCTTGTGAGAGTGACACCTTATACCATGCAGCCACCGAAGCGAGTCCTATGTTGTTGGTAATTTGTTTATTCCAGTGGATTTTCTTCCTACCAGAATCTGCGGTCACATGTTCTAAGGCGTCACTCTCACAATTTATGCCTACAGGGTTTCTGCCGACTGTGAGGTAGGGGCTCAAATCCCTGAGGTCATTTTTTTTCTTAATAGTACTCCATTCTTTCTTCACACTTATGCGGGTATATTTGCTCTAAACTCTGCCTTTACACTTATTACCACCTTAGCGTAAATATGTGAATTGCCAGAATGGATGAATGGTAAGACGCAGTGCATAAAAAGTAAAAAATAAAGTTGCGACTCGTGATTACATTGATATCGATTCTTTTCCAAGTCTCAGGTTTTGACAACTTTACAGAAACAAATATCTTAGTTTGAGGGTGCGTCAACACAAAAGCAACATTGAAATCGCAAACACCAACTAAAAACACAATAAATAATTAATTAAATAAAAAATACATGTAATTTAGGGGGAGCTTAGAAGGGGCATGGCTACGATAGCGTGAGAAATAAATAAGAGATGAACAATGAACTAGAGAGCGAAACGAATAAAAATAAATGCTCCTAGCTTTCTCGCCCTTTTGTGAACTTTCTCTTTGTCACGTCCTTTAAAACAGAAGGACACTTAAGGGTCCCGCTCTTTCCCCGACCCCCAACCCTTACGCTTTTGCAAAGTGATGAAGTTCCTAGAAAGTTCAAAGCTGTAGGGAGGGTCCAGGGAGGGGGGTGGGATGGAGAGTGGGTTTGGGACAGATGAATCTTCTAAAAAGTTGTTTACTTCTGTTCTTTGGCAATACATTTTAAAAGTGAAAAGCATGTATCACGCTAATTATCATTACTAAACGACATGCGCTGTGTTTGGACGAATCTCGGTGGGAATGCGCATCAATCTCTTTGTGTATATGCCTATTATATCTAACAACGTGTCAACTTGTATTTCCCTGTACAATTGCTCTTTTATTATTTTGGTTGGCACTTAAAAACGCCGTAATATCAAATAAATAGTTTTATTTTACATCGTAATCGCTTCTGAGGTTTAGTGATAAGGGTTCTTAGCTACAGATCCAGAGGTCCCAGGATCGATCCCCGACGCTTTTAAAATTTATCTGTGAAGCAGTGGGTCTCAAACGGGGCTAAACTCAGCCTCGTGGGGACAAATAAGGAGCTACATGAATAAACAAGTAGCAGCTCTGGTTTAGAAAACTGAGATTAACGGCCACAGGGCTCATTGTGCTGACAACATGACACCCTCTAGCCAAAAATGCAGGCACTATAATGGCTAATGGTTGAGGCCATTCAGTCGGTATAGCTCACTTTCGGGCTCACGCGATGGAATAATTTTTTCTTCTCTACATCGTTTTATTTTACAGCGCGTTCTGGTACCTCTCAGGGATATCAGAATTTTAACTATGCTTATGAAGTTGAGATGATTAAGTTATGATTTAAAGGAAATATACCCATGTTTGCATAGAGAGAGAGTGTGAAATGATTTATGAAAAAAAAACTCTTTCAGTACATCTGGATTGGATTCGAACCCAGATCTTCCCGTCATTGGCAAATCAGACTAAATGATTTTGACGTTCAGTCCGCGTTCCCACCAATGTTAATTAATCAAACAAATACTCAGCACCATGGGCTCACCAGCCATGTTGGTTCCTTTATCGAGGCAATCGCACCGCTTAAAAATGAATTGTTGATAAACGCCACTTTTTTAACACGGCACACTGGATTTCATTGTGGGAATTAACCTTTTTACAAAACTATTTGCTCTTTTGGACGCCTCTGTGTTCTAGTAGTCAGAATTCATGGTTACAGATTTAAAAGACCTGGGTTCGATCCCTGGCGCTTCCAGAACTTATCTTTCAATCAGTGGGTCTGGAACGGAGTCAAACTCAGCCTCGTGAGGACAAATGAGGATCTACTTGAATGAAAACTGACAGCTCCGGTCTAGACAACTGGTATTAACGGCCGAAGGGTTCATTGTGCTGACCACATGACACCCTCTACCCAAATTAGGTTGGCCCTATACTCACAAAAAGACAGCCGACATTCGGTTGGTACGGATCGATTTCAGACTGACGCCGTGGAGTTTTATGTGTGCTCTTTTTTTTATTATTTGGTTGGAACACAATAAAGATCTGGCTGCGCTTGTCACGCTGACAGATGAGTTTAGATTAATAATGGAGAGAATCAGAGCACGATACATACTTGGCATCACTTGTCACATCCACCACCCTGGTGGATTGTTGGCCTTGACTTCTGCAGTGGACTCTATAGAGCTTGAAGTGCAATTATTCCGACCGGTTACACTGAGGGTGGTTTATGCATTAAATGCTCAATCTACCTCTTTCCCCCCTTAGACTTTATTGTAATGATCCGTACGGTACGTAAGGGCGATGATACCAGACTCAATTAGGTACAAGTAAACTATTATCGTGTGAACAACCAACTAAGCCGCTTCAATGGCCGTATGCTCTAAGACAGCGGCTATCAACTATTTTCCACTTGCATACCCTTTTGGCAGCCCATTTCCATAAATTGAGCTCTTAATATTTTAGCAAAATATTTAATCACTATAGTAGTAGTTATTTCTGATTTATTTGTTGCAATTGAAAATAAACGTACTAATAATGGGATTAAAAAACAATGTGATATTATTATTATTATTAGCACCACGTCTTACTACCCATTCGGGTTATACGCACTTACGCTAATGTGTAATGGTAGGGTGATTGTGAGATGAAATAGAGGGCCTACAGTTTAACGTGGGATCCGAACCACGGTGGAGGCCTGGCATTCCTCACATTCACAAGCTGTGATTAATACACGTCATGTCAGAGGTGAAGGAAGGTTTTGGCAATCAGATAAATCTGTACCGGAACCGAGGATTGAACCCTGGACCCCCAGCACAGAAGTCTGACACCTTACCCCTAGACCACCAGGTCACCGAAAAAAAAACCATTGTGATAATAAGCTGAATAAAGATGGCAGATATTTTTACATTCAAAAAGCATAAGTTACAATAAAAACCAACACATTTAATATATTTTTTAAATTTATTAATGGCAATTATAAGAAAAATTAAAAGCCAGATATAGAAGAAAACACACAACTTTTGTATTATACTTTTGGGATATGTAGCTCTTTCCGCCATTATTTAAATATTTTCACGTACCCCCAAACGTCCTGGTACGTACCCCACGTTGGGAACCGCTTCTCTAAGGCATCACTTTCGTGTAGGGCTGGTCTGTTGAAGATGGGAAGATCGGGGTTCAAATCCCGGTCAGCTTTACTGAAGTTAGTTTTTCCTAAATGGTTTCACACTTTCTTCCCACGAAAATACGGTTAGACTACCTCTAAAATGTTTCCTTCCTTATCCCTATCCCATTAGAGACTCAGAGGCGCTAGAAACTTTTTTGTCCGAGGGTAGAGGGGGTAAAACTATGTTATGTCCCGGTTAAGTTAGGTTATGTACGGGAGTGGTGAGGTTAGGGTGCAAAATTGACGTTATGTCCAGGTTAAGCTAGGTTGGGTAGAAACAAAAAGTAAGAAGAGTAGGCAATGACTGGGAGAACAACGTTTATTTAAAAAAAAAGCTATGCTATAGGATTTACTAATTTGAACAAAATACTATTGGTGTTTTAACAAGATTTTCCAAATTGTGCTTGCTTAAGATTAAGACAATGCAATTTTTAAATTTGGGTATCACTGAACACACAAAAGAAAGAGATTTTAATAGGTTTTCTTCAGAAAAATAGATAGATTTTTTTGAAAATTATATGAACACTCTTAAAATATAGATTTTAAATAACATTGTTAATAATTTTAATTCATTTATAGTTGTTTGCATTTTGGAAATATTTTAAATTTTCAAAAATCAGTCGTTTGTAAAAATTTAAGAGCTATACTCAAAATAAAAGTATCTCCGGACTTATGACCATGTAGAACCAAAATACCAAGTTTGTACAAAATCCATTACACCATTTCGGCTGAAGCCAAAGGAAAGAAGGATATATAATTCTTTTGAGGTTGAAAATTGTCATGATTACAATACTTTTTATTTACACGAGAAAGTAAAAAACAAGTATACACTTACGATGTAAAAATTATTATCCATATGTTCAAGTCCTTCCAATATCTTGAATTTAGATTGACTTGTAAAAATAGATGATAATAGAGCTTCCAGCACCTTACACACATTTAAATATAGGCTCACAATACAGCAGCTAGATTTAAAATAAATTTAATTGAAATTATCAGTAAATCTGACACAATGTAATAAATCCCGTAAAATATTTATAGCAAGAAATAAAAACTAAAGTAGAATAAATCTCAACTACACAATAATATTTACAAAAGCTAACAACACTAATAGTTTTAAAACGTGAAGGTACCAACCTCAACGTGGATGGGAAAACGTTGTCTTTAAAACGTTTTGTAGTTCATAAACTTTGAAGCACTCTTTATTCCTTAAAACCTTTTTATAGTTTTATTTTATTAAGTAAGAAATTTACGAATGTCTAACATACCAACATATTGTGGCGGAGAATTGTTTTCTTCCCTTCCGAATTCATTTTTTTATTTGCTGAAAAGAGAAATAAATTTTTGAACATTGGCTAAAACTAGTTGAAAGATCAGTTCTCTTCATTTTTCTCTCAAATGTTTTAAATTATTAGCCTTCACTTACACAAATGAGTTCTGAGAATTCGAAATTGGTTCTAACTACTCTTTTTTAGTCATTAACAAACGTCTATCATTTTCACAGAAATAATTACTAAAACAAAAAGAGCAAAGACACCAGTTTCTATATAACTATAAACAAATTACATTACCTTATAGGAGAGGCTACACAATACACAAATATTGAAATAATGTATGAAAATGGCGAAAAATCCAACAAGCTATTCTCTATTATCTATATGGTAGGGAGGGGCTATTTGGATCAAGGGGCTATTTGAATCGAAATAAGTTTTCAAGATACTGCGCAACAATTTTGCAATTTTGTTTTGTTCTTATGATTTATTGAATGTAAATTGGTATAAAAAAATTATAATTTTTAAACTTTTTAATATCTAAAAAAAATGTTTTTATGAAATCAATCCAAGAGAGATTGACATACTCTTCCTAGTGATGTAAATAATTGTCTTTGCCTCATATGGTTTTACTCTCTTATATTTGTAGATTAGAAGTAGTTTTTGTTAAACTCAAAGTTAAATATTCTGGGCTCATCACCAAGAGGTTTGAGTGTATTATATCGGGAAACAACAGAGTTATTTTATATTGAGAATCCATTTCATCTCACAATCACCCTACCATTGCACATTAGCGTAAGTGCGTATAACCCGAACGGGTAGTAAGACGCGGTGCTAATAATAATAATAATAATAATAATAATTATATTGAGAAAAAAGTTTGCTTCTGGGGCTATTTGAATCACTTTTTGAGGGGATATTTGGATCATTATTTTGTTTACGTTTTTATTTATTTTTAGAGTATACAATTAATCATTTATGGCTTTTTAATCATTTGTAAAGCGAGCTTATATGCTGTACAATTATTAGCGCTGTTGGATTTCCAAATACAAATTTTTGAATTAAATTTTAAGTCATACTAAACTAATTAACTATTACACATTATTTCTCACTGGCACTCAAAGTTTGAAGAATAGCTCTAGTTTATTTTGAAAGGTTTTTTGTCTCATTTAGAACATTTTGGATGTGCTATATTATATAAGTTGTAGTTGTATATATATAAGTTGTAGTTTGGACAGCCTTGTAGGGGTTGGTAGTACTGGTATGACCTTGAAATATCAGGTCCCTAAAAAGCCTAAAATACGTATTTTAGTTGAGTTGGCCACACCCAGCCATTAAGTTGAAGACTATGTCGTCGGTCATAAGTCATAAATATAATTATGGAGAAGAAGAAGAAAATGCACCATGTGTTTTTTTTGTAAATAACTTTTCTTGATAAAAAGTCATTTGGAAAAAGCGACTGGATTCGGTGTAAAACCTGCAAATAGTGGTTTCATGAAGTATATGTCGGGGCCTTTGAAAAAAAAACCAGTTTAAGTGTGGAAAATGCATATACATATTTTGTTTGCATCTTGAAGTATACACATTTAATAAAAATATTTTGAAATGTCCATACTAATGGTAAAATATCAAAACAAATGTGTGATCCAAATAACCCCATCCCTGATCCAAATAGCCTCACGTTTTTACTAAAATGTTATTTCCACTTTATAGTGAATTTTTAAAATTATTTTCTCTTTATGTTTTTTTATTTTCAAAAAAACTATTAGTAGGCTTTGTTCAGAAGACATTAATAAAGATATAAATAACTGTTGAACACATTTTTACAACCATGTTATAGGTGAAAACTTAAATTAAAGTTGAAACGACCCAAATAGCCCCACCCTACCATATGTAATTGATCTAAACTTACTAGTGTAAATCGATGGCCAAATAGTTTGTTCACTAAACCTTAGGCTGGGCCGAATCATTTTTATCAGTTTTACTATTCATTGCTTTACTTTTAAATTGTATATTTAGCCTCAAAGAGACTTTAATATATTTTGATATTGTGCTATGATAAAAAAAGGAAATAATAATTTTGAAAGAAAAGGTTAGTCTAATAAATCTTGTTAAATATGACTGGTCACTGGTCACTAAAATCATAAGAAAATTGTCAAACAATTTGTCCAAGACTCTTGCCCTCCCTGCCTCTTCCTTGTAAGAAACCAGGGGGGAAATGTATCCATGACCCCCCCCCCCGCTCTCCCAGTTTCGATGCATATGATTAGAGTAATTATTATTTTTGTGTATACCCTGAACAGGTAGTAGAATGGGTTGATAAAAAAAACTATGGTGGTGGCTATTAGCAATAGAAGTAGCTATCATGAAAACTTGTGCGTAATTTGTTACTATCGTAGGTTTAAGTTTTCAGCGATATTTAAATATGAACGGATAAACAGAAGAGAGAAAATAAATTTTACTTTAGCAAACTAAACAAATATTTTCCCGTACGTCAAACAGAAGTAAAATAAAGCATCTTTGTTTTTTTTTTNAAATTATTAAAAAAATAATAATATTTAAAAAATAGCATAAAATTGGATTGTTTCAAAAACATCGATTAAACTTTTATTGTATGTACACACAAATCATTTTCGGAAATTAAATTTTATTTTGGTTTATTGAATAAACTAGTTACAAAATAGGGATCAAAGAAATGATCATGAGAATGTACAGTACATAGTAGAATTGCAATCATTATTAATTTTAGTACAAGTTTCTATGTTGATATACAGTATAAAACACCAATGTGTATTTGGGACATATTCTGCATATAGCCCGAACATATATTAAAACATGTTCTCATTAAAAGGAAATATCAGAAGTAGAAGAGGTTTCTTATATGAACACATCTTGAGTTGCATTGTCATTGAAGTAACCTTTTAAAATAATTTAGAACTGAACATAGTCACCAACAGAGTCAAAATATCACTTTTGTATATTATATACATTATAGATTATTATATACATTATATATAATATATAATGTTATTAATATATAATATCTATAATAATATTTTCTGTTTACTATAAATATTCCGTTATTTGAAAATTCGAAACTAATGCTGCCAATTGCCTGAATATAAAAATATTACAATATTATTGTAGTTATATTTTTAGTAATTGTAATATTTATTAATTAATATTGTAAAGATAAACTATACAGTAATGCATAAGAAGTTACTATCGGAAGTTTTTGATAACTTTTAAGGTTAACTTTATTTATCAACTAGCAGAAGCACCCGGCGTTGCCCTGGGTAATAACACAATGAATTGAGTGGTTACCCCTGGCGACGCTTTTATTTGATTCAAACAGGCATTAAAAAAAATTTCTTAAGACCCAGTTTTTAATTAATCTAAAGAAAATCTAATCCAAATTTTGAAATTCTGACTTCGAGGTAAACATGTTTGTGTAGAGGGGGCTACTGATTTTAAAATTTCAGATCACTGCCTACCATAGACACACTCTCTTCATTTTATTAATAAAGATAAATAAAATAAGACATATTACTAGAATACCAAATTTTAGTGACTTTTAATCATTGTTGGTGGTCTAAGGTGTGCTTTCTATAAAAATCTAAATTTACGTTTCTTAAACCTGTTAAAATTGACGTAACTTCTATTAAGCTATATTAAGTAGCCTTTCAAAATTTTGGTTAAAGTTTTTTCCTCTGACTATGTTATTATTCAGATATTAAAAATACTTCAACGCAGCGAACCAGTTTTAAAATTTAATCAAGTGAAAAATTATAACCTGGACCTTTGGTTTGGGGTATGATCACCTTGTCATTTTTCATTTTAATTGAATTTGATTCGGGTATCAATACTAGTCCTTGTCGTAGCATTCGCGTACAGTTGAACCAGTTTTTAATTGCGTTTTCTTGATTCGCACGATATTAGCGAGCTGGAAAACCCGTTCCTGCACAAAAAAAAAATCCACTATTTAGTTAAAAATTCCGGTGAAAAATAGCTCACCTTACAACCAATTAACCGGGAAATTAAACACAAGATTACGCTCGTACCAGAAAAAATGATCCTAGTGTGGTTTCATGCATGCTTCACTTAACAAAACGAAATGACATACCATTTTTATTTGTTTACCACGAACAATGCTCATTTGTACATAAACTCTGATCATGGTCCCCTAGTTTTTTTTTAGCACCCCGTCTTACTACCCATTCGGGCTATACGCTTATATACTAACTAAGCTAATGGTTTTAGGGATTAGGAAGGTTATATTTAAAGAAAGTGCACCCGCATTTGCGTGTAAAGAGATATAGTGTAAAATCATTTTTGTAAAAAACACTATCATTACACCCAACCAAGATTCGAACCTCAATCTTCCCGTCATTGGTGGTCTAGTCTACAGTGAGAGTATTGCCTTAGACCATGCAGCCACCGAAGATATCCCCTAGTTGTATACATTTATATATATTTTATTTGGTTTTTGTAATTTTGGGATTCAAACCCTGATATCCTCGTTACCGGTAATTCAATCCAACATAATAGTGACACTTTATACCATTCGGCCACCGATGCTGGTACCAGCCAAGTAACCATCGTGAAATATATGCGAATCCACGACATTGCTTTTATTTGTAAATTTTAAAACAATTTTAACTTTTAAGTTGAACTTAAACGTGTGATTTTAAGAATTCGAAGTATGAAAAACAATGTGATCAATGATCAGATATAAAAATGTAATTTTTTACCTCAAAACGGAAACCTTAAAAATATTGAATTCATAAATTCATAATGTTGAAAGCGTACAGTCAAAGTTTGTTGAATAGACAATCTGGAATACATATTTTACTGATGGTGTTTATAATCTGTTAGAGCTAGGAGATAAAAAAGTTGTCACCTTTCATTTTAATGTAATGTAAAAATATGATAATTTGAAAATGGAACACGAAAATAGAACTTGGATCTAACTATTGATTAAATTATATATATATATATATATATATATAAGTAAACTACCTGCTGCAGAGGTCGAATTGTATGAGACGTCACTGTTGCAATAGATCAGATTGGCGATGACAGGGAGGTCGAGATTTGAATCCCGGTTGGGTGAACTGAGAGTTCTTTTACAAAATGTTTTTCCCCTTCTCTATCAACAAAAATGTGAATACACTTTCTCTAAATTCAACCTTACTCATCTCTAGCACATTCGATACCCGAACCGGTAGTAATACGTGGTGCTAAAAAAAAACACAAACAGTTAACTATATGTAAGTTAATACAAAGTACGGCACTAAATGAATAATTATTTTATTTTTTCGATCCTGGTTTTTAATTGGCTGAACATTTAAGTTTAATGAATTGGTGTGTAAATCTAAGTTTTGTCAAAGTAACAGCCTAATATTTCTAATATTCTTTTTTAAAATTGAAAATTGTTTGATTGACAGTATTATCTTAACAGTAGCCTTGCTTATATTGGGCAGGGTAAATTGATACTTTTAATTAAATAAACGAGCCGCCAAGCACAAAAGTGGGCATTCACTCAATTGGGAACCTACCATTAGATCACGTGTTCATTATTGCTCTCGTTTAGCAATTTATCACGTCAGAAACAGTGGACCCCACTCCTTGCTGAAACATCCTGTCTACGAGAATAAGTGTATCTAGATTTAAGTTTCATATTCCATATTCTATTATTAGATTATATTTTTTAATGAGTTAAAATGCATCTTTAAAACTTAGAGAACAGTCTGAAAGTGGAAAAGTTTCGAGAATCGAGTTTCAAATAAGTTGAATGAGAAATAGGAGGAAAAAACAAGTTTAAAAAGTTGGAATTCCGCGAGAGGAAAACCTTCTTTTATGTGTACTATTACTACTAAACGTTATTAATACAAAAGAATAAATTTTTTTATGGAGATTAATAGATTGCACACTTTTCAACAAATATTACTAGAATTTAAAATCCCTAATACAACTATATAATTATTTTAAATTTTTAGTGAAAATGAAATTAAAACTACGATCCAAGTATTACTACTAACCCGGAACCGGATTTTGATGACATGCCTCTTTTTTTGTTCATCATAAACAATGCTTATTTGTACATACACTCTGATTTTGATGACATGCCTCTTTTTTTGTTCATCATAAACAATGCTTATTTGTACATACACTCTGCTCATGATTCATTAGTTGTATAAATGTATATTTTATAAGTCATCTTTTGTCATTTTGTAATCTTAGGGAATATTTTCTTGGTTTGCTTAATTTTTGAGTCATTTTTAGGAATTTTTGAGTAATTTTAAGGCATTTATGTTGAATAAGAACATTTATAATATTCTCGAGTTTTTATAAATGCATTTTTTAATAACACAGTTGTCGCAATAAAAAGATTGTGTGGACAATTAACGTGTTATCTTATTTGCTTGTATATTTGTAAAATACATATTCCTGGTGAGACATGACAATTAAGGTGTAGAGGGCTGCGTTGGGAGAGAGTTGCTATTACTTTTGAAGTAGATATTAATTTTTTAAATCAACATTAGACTATATTTAGTAGAATGCAAGAGTTTTTTTGTCGTTAAAGCTTTTCATATTATGTGTATTTTTAAATTTACATTAATTTTGTTAAATGCCCAAGTCGTGTGAATTTATTAGTTTTTGTTCATATTTTTTAGTATTTTAAAAAAAATTAAGTAAATTTTAAAATTTTTAGACCATTCTAGGAGGTTTTTCCGACCATTTTTAGGTAATAAAAATCCGGGCCTTGTTACTAACCTGCACCTGTATCGGTTGGCACGCGGGCTAAATGTCAAGTTTATGCAGTTTGCTTTTATTGTGACGGGGAGTTATGGGCTCCATATCCTTGTCGGGTGTATTGAGGTTGCTTTCCAATCTCCAGATCATTCCTACCCTTCTCAGCACTAATATTCTCATCCCTATCCTTCTTATTCCTACCATTCTTATCCCTATCCTTCTCATCTCTACTCTTCTTATCCCTATCCTTCTCATCTCTACCCTTCTTATCCCTATCCTTCTCATCTCTACCCTTCTTATCCCTATCCTTCTCATCTCTGCCCTTCTTATCCCTATTCTTCTCATCTCTACCTTTCTTATCCCTAACCTTCTGATATCTGCCTTTATCATCCCTACCCTTCTCATATATAACTTTTTAATTTAAATCGTTCTCATTCATACCATTTTCATTCCTACCCTTACCATCCCTACCCTTATCATTCCTGACACTTAAATTAAGACTATAATAGTGCGTTTTATAAAACGTTATAATTTAAAGCCTTTAAAAATGATTTTTATCGGGGAAAATGTCAAACCCCGTTTATTAACACGAATGCGTGAACACATTTAAATATATTTAATCGCGATAGTTTAAGCCTTAACTAAATTTGAAGTAATGTGAACGTTTTTCTATAGTCTAAGAAATATTATATTGTAGATAATAGACCCTTAAACTTTGGATTAGCGTGCCATTGCTCTCTCTTCTTGGTGAACTGACTAAAAAAGGTTATATTATTTTAATACACTTTCAAGCCATTATTGTTGAAATGTATATTGGTTGTGGGTGTTTTCAACATTCATAGAAACGTTCAGAGATATATCAAATTATCAAACACATACGTAAGCTGTGATAGTATAGAACACGATATCAGTCTTTTACTATCTTCATTAAATCCACACTCCTTGAACACATAAATAGTATAACTTATTTTCCTCATCTGTGATGATTATGAAAATGTTTCTGCCTAGAAGACGTTATGTAAATATAAACATATGCATATAACATTATAGTTACTTTACTTAGGGATTAAAACAGTAAAATACAATTTTCTAGAAATTCGCTCAAACATCTTAGATTAGAAGTTATGTATTGTACATACATAATAGAGTGAACATAGTTTAAAATATGTACAGAAGTGACAAAAAGAGTTTCAGAATGATTTTTTTTGTCTTACTTAAATTTGCACTCCTTTATTATATATTTTGTTTTTACATTTTTTTTTTACATTTACATACATAACTTATTTATAATTAATATAGATTACAAAATGATACGTGATGATTGGTCACAGGATCAATCTCGATATCGAAATACAATTAAATCAGTATCAGTTTGTGATCCACATGAATTAATAATACTAAGCACATGGCAGTACATGGCAATATACTGTCAGTTTACAAGTCTCGCCGTGGACTGTGATGGTAGATACCACTGAGTGGCCGGCACTCTCATCAATAACTAGACTCGATACAACAAAATGGAAAAGTGTCTCTAGATACGATACAAACCAGAATGACTCGGTGGGTAGAGAGAGAGAGAGCATTGATTTACCAAGCCAGAAGTCAGGGTCAATTTCCTTTGTCCAGCTTATTATTGTTCACAAGGTAACAAATACTTAAGTGTTATTAATTAAATGCATTAACACAAAATGAAATATTGTTAAAGTAACTGAAAACAACACTGATTATTTATTTATCTTGGTCTAAAACAATAAAGAATATCCAATATTTTACCCAAAGAGTCTATAAGGGCAGATCCAGGGCCTTTTATCAAGAGGGGTGATTGGTTATCATAAGGCTACAAGTATACATTTAATAATTTTAATTAATCAAGATTTTAATGTAGGTATATTAATTTAATAATATTAATATTTCTAGTTTATAAAATATAATTTAAATTAATAATGTTTATAATCAGAAGAGGATTTGCTAGAAAGAAAAAAAAATTGATGAACAAATTTATAATTTTAATACAACTAAACATAAAATAAAAATTCACTATCACAATAAAAGTAGTAAATATGCATAGTACACGGGCTTAAAATGTTTTAGTGGGTATTAAAAATATGTTAATATTAATAATTGGTTATTAAACTAAACTTAGTAATCTAATTAGGCCTACTGGAGGGATTTAGTTCCAAGCCACTTGCTTTTCTGCACATTAGAGTTAAGTTGAAGTAGTTATTGATTAGCTAAAGTGGAAAATAGGGTGAGGGAGGTGCTAGTCAGTGATTATTTACAACATTAAGTTATATATTTGATGATTTTTTATTCAGGTTTAGGAGGGGTGAAAGCCCCCATCGCCCCCCACCTCGGATCCACCAATGGGTTTTTATAATCTAGATACTTTTTTCTTACAAATATAAATATTTACGTTCTTACATTTTCTAATATAGACTAATTTGAATCGTAAAATGTTTTATTTAGTGTTGGTGGATACCTAAGTGTATTTACTTACTTATTAAGCATAGGTTCATTCTAATATTATCCAAGAACAAATAAGTAACTTATAAATATGTTTGCGCAGTATTTTGATTACTTTTTATTCTTTACTACAGGCGGGGGGGGACCAGAAGTGTTTTCCACCATTCAAAATAAAGTGAGTTTCATGAGAGCTATTAGCAATATCATAGTCTTAAACCATTTTTGACCGTAAACCGTAAAATATATTCCCATTAAAGCATCTAGAGTGAAATTTCTTTGTCACACTAGGTAAATAGAATCCAATTATTCCAATTATCAAATTCAATAATTACATATATTTTTTTTATAGGGGGGCGAAACAGATAAACTTTTTGGAAAGTAATAACATTTGTAACTCTGATGGGTTTTGACTGGCAATGGAGCTTAAAAAGAAATATCACACTCACTCATACTCACACACATACACACACACACATATACATACACACACATCCTCATATATAGCGCTCGAAGCTGAAAAAAGCCGTGGCACTGTAAATTGATATCGACGTTTATCAGAAATATAATGCAATATTGTTCAACTTCTAGCCCCAGGAGGTTATATTACCCCTTAAGCGAGTAGCCGCCGGTCTCCCAATAATAAACTAGACATATTATTACAACCCACCTGAAACTTTATGTGTGTTCAGGAAGTGACCAGATTACCAGGGGTGTGGAGACTCCAGCCCACGCGCCACTTTAGGCTCGCGAGAGGAAAAAGTCACCCGCCGGTATTTGAAAACAATTATTATTTACTCAAAACAGACTAGATTCATTCACAAAACTCATAACATAATTGATATAATATTCTGAAAATTGAAAAATGACACCTGGACACGCGAATCGAACCCGGGACCTTTGGCTTAGTACGCCAATGCTCTGACCACTAAGTTATCTAGGAATCGTCCCGTACTCAGGGTCATTCTTCACTCATATTTTAAGGCAGAGTCTATGATGGACGAGCGGAAATCGTTGGCTAGAAGTATGTGATTCTATTCATATCACGAGCTATCAGATAACGCAGCCATCTTCGAATCAGTAGTTGGCTTAATGCTGCCATTTGTACAATTATTATAATTGTAAGGGATTGCATATTTAAGAATAAAATAGCTAGAGCGCTTATTTATGCTTTTAGTGAGGACTCCTCCATCAGATATCATATTTTGAAAATTAAAAAATGACACCTGGACACGGGAATCTAGCCCGGGACCTTGGGCTTAGTATGCCAATGCAATTTCCACACGTCCATCATAGACTCTGCCTTAAAATATGAGTGAAGGATGACCCTGAGCACGAAACGATTCCTGGATAGCTCAGTGGTTAGAGCATTGACGTACTAAATCAATGATGCCGGGTTCGATTCACGTATCCTGGTATCATTTTTCAATTTTCAGAATATGATAGCTGATGGAGTAATCCTCACTAAAAGCATAAATAATAGCTTTGGCTATTTTATTCATAATTGATATTGTTTTCATAGGGTTTAGGTATTTTACCCAGCTAAATAAGATGTAGCAGTAGTAAACATAATTCTAATATATAAGGAATTATATAGTTACAAGGAGCATAGTCGTTCGTCAGATGAACACGTGCCACAATCATCCGGGGTTGGTAAAGATTTTCTATTTTTACATCCACACCGTTTCCAGCCCGTGGCCTGGGTCATATTTTATTCAAGCCATATATTTCCACTATAGGCCTGTCGTAGCTTCATATCCTAACTTAGGACTTGTACAGGCACAGCATCCAATCCCCGGCCATTAGTTTATTAATGTGAAAGTGTAGACCCATATTTTCATCAATGATAAATTTTCAGCCATACCGGTAATCGAACTCGGGACCATTAGCTCAGTAGGTATACACGCTACCGATGGTAAAGATTATAAGAGGCTACGACATGCCTAGCAAGCCTGTAGTGGAAAATATATGGCTTGAATAAAAAACTTATCCAGGTCATGGGCTGTAAACAGTAATAGATGTATATAATAATAATAATAATAATAATAATAATAATAATAATAATAATAATAATAACAATAACAATAACAATAACAATAACAATAATAGTAATAATAGTAATAATAGTAATAATAGTAATAATAGTAATAATAATAGTAATAATAATAGTAATAATAATAATAATAATCAGATCTCCGGGTAAAACATTCAGGCTGTGGGAATGACGATTATTTACAAATAATGAACTTGGGTTCAAATGACGGCGCTACGTGACGTCAAAGTTGGCGCTTTATTTATTAGAAAAAATATTATTTGAGGTATTTAACGTGCACTTTCTGAACCGACAGATTATAATCAGCACACGACCTATAAACAAACTTAAATCTAAAACAGACACAAAACCCAGCCCCCGGCCGTTAAATCATTACTGTAAAAGAGGAAAATCACAGCTCATCAATGATACTTTTATTTTGGCCAAGTCGGGAATCTAACCTGATACCCTTGGATCATTAGCACTGTATGCACCTGGGGGGGATAGGCAGCTCATCAATATTCTAAGCATACGAGTAACAAGTGGAGTGTGGTGTGAATTATAACTAATAACACGCATTGAATTGCCTGATAGCAAGTACCCATGATTATTAGATATATTTTTTCTAGCACCGCGACTTACTACCATAATTAATTGATGTTATCATCCAACAGTGCAATTCCGCTCTGCTACGCTAGTACCATCGTTAGTGTCAGGGGAGGGAGTGGTGCGGTTGCCTGTGTTGGTTTTCCCGACGTGCGGCATGTGTTGTTGTCTAGCCCCCAGGCGCACAAAGCGCCAAAGTTGATGTTTTGTAGCGCAGCTCTTTGGCGTTGTTAAACCCAAGCTCAATTACCTGGAAATACTTGTATTATCACCCCCTACAACCTTTATACTTTTTTACCCCTAAAACTGAATAACCTGTATAGTAGGATTCTGTAAGAGAATAACTTTTAGAAAATACAAACTTATTCCCTTGGGGTCAAAAAGATTTTACTTTGTTTTTGATATTATTTCTTACGTATTGAATATAATATATGAAAAGTGAGAGCGTAATAGCTCTTGACTTGAAGTATGGATGTATGATCATTGTTTTAGTAACTGTCAAAATACATAGTTCCTTCTTATATAAGTTAGTGTTCCAGGGCTGGTGAATATATGGCCCGCGGTATAAAAAAAAAAGCATGTGGGATTATTTTATCTTTATGTGGCACTAACTGCTGTCTCGCAAGTGGTTTTTTTTTCCAACCAACCTTTTTATAATATGAACGTGTAGAGTTAGTATATGATTAAAATTACTACCAAATGACCTAAGAAACATTGCCTAAATAAGTTTTCTAAGAATGTTATCAACTATTTTTCTGTGGATAGACGAAATAGAAGTAAATTTATTGCGAGCAAAAAAAATTCTAATATTTTGCTTTCCCTCTTTGTAAATGTTTATTTTTTATTGATATATACATTAATTATAATATTACCCGCCTCGGTGGCGTAGTTGGCTAACGCGCCAGTCGTGTTGAGCTCGACCGCCGAGGACGGGGAGATCGAGGTTCGAA
>CABFWO010002618.1:0-72526 GCA_902155825.1 Timema genevievae
GGCTTTTTAGCAGGTTTAACAACGGCTTTCGAGCCCAAATAAGCCATTCCACTATCCTTGAGATGTTTATTTTTAACCTGTTTCCATTCATTATAGTTTATTTAACGTTTTTGACCACGATTTAGCTTATTTACAAGGAGAGATTCTGGTGATTTTGAAGGTATGTCCACCATCTTCCTTGAATTTGAAACGTTTTTACACTAGCTGACAGTTTTGAACATTAGAAATAAATAGAAATAGTTTGAAAATCAGCCAACAGATGAAACCACTTTACAGACCAGTTAATAAGGAACGTTTTTACACTGAAACATCACTTTCTAAAATTTTGTCAGTTGAAACGTTTTTAGAGGGACCCCTTCAATTATCTTTGCTGTATTATGTTTCTGGGGATAGATCAGTTGGGGTTTTTCTTCTTTTAACATGTCTGGATGTTGTTTGTGAAATATGCAGTTTAGATGTTGGGGGACAATCAAAGAGGCAAGAGGCAGTGTAGTGCGCAGACATCTGGGCGATTGGATTGTTAGGGTCAGAAACTGAGCAAATCTGTTGTTGAATGGAGGAGGGTAGGAGACAATGTTAAAGGAGGTATAGAAATATATTGCTCAAGAACTCAATATTTTCCATTTATAGCCAGCAAAGGGTAGAGGCTGTCTTTGGATCGATATAGTCCATTCCCTCAACCTAGGTTTCATTTTATCGGAACTCATCGGGAACGAGTGTGAAACGCGCAATGCAACTTCCTAAAAGAGGAAACTTAAAAAAATTACAAACAGTAAAAAAGGGAAATTGGTAAAGAATGATAAGACACTAACAGTCTGATAATCAAGGCAGTGCAGCCCGAAAGAAAAAACTCAGTTGGAGTGGGAATTTTTTATTTGTGTGCTCGTATATCAGGCTTCCTGTAGAGGCGATCTAGCAAATATTTGTCAGTGTAAAAAAAATAAAAACATAATCATGTTTCATGTGCTTTGATTTATTGAACTAGTAAAGCGAGTTCTCAACTACAGATTTATCTGTGATGGATGTGTCTCACGATAACTTTTGAACACATTAACCTATTTAATCCAAACTTGGCACATTTATTCTTTGAACCTTCATACAGATCAAGTTTGTTGGGAAAGAAAATCGATCAAAGGCTTGGAGAGTATTCAACCTGTATATGTAAAAAAAACATTGCTTCTAGCATTAATTACTTCGTGTATTTACCTTTTATGTTATTTTATGATGTGTTATTTGGCTGAAAATTGGTATAAAGGTGCAAACTACTGTAACTACAGTAAATAAAGACTAAGTTTTTAACTATTTGTGGGAGAAGGGTAGTCAGGTAATTGAAGGCCCCGTAAATGAAGTGTTCCCATGGCCCCGCGTATGCTAGGGGCAGCCTTGTTGAAAGTTGGTTTTCTATAAAAATCAGGGCTTGGATTTATATACAAGATTGGGTTAGTAATTGAAAATTGCAATTATAGGTAGATAAATCAAAATACAACACACAAAAATCCATTTAAAATAATATGTGCACCTTGATATTAATTTGTTAACCAGTGATTAGTTTTTTGTAATGGTAATCTTATTAAAATGAAAGCTGATTGAACATGTATATTAGGGGTATGCAAAGGTCACTTTTTAAATGCGAATTGAAGCTTAAAACGGGCAAAGAAAGTCAATGTCAAAGATAGGATTTTTATTGTTGTCATTTAACGTTACTTTAAATTTTAAATCTACCATTAAGTAGGCCTACATCTAGATTAAAATAAAGGCATAGAAAATATTAAAGCTCTCCATATTATTTTAGGTCGACATATTGTATCTAATTTTATTTCTGTATAAGAAAACAAAATAAACAGAACACAAATAAAGTATTTCACTTGCATATTATTGGGCTTTAAGGCTTTATAAAAATAAAGAAAATTAAAATCTTTAAAATACATTTACACATAAGATTCGAAAAAAAAATGTTTAATCAAGGTGGCCTACTTTATAAATTGTCATTCAGAAGCGCAAGTTGTCGAACATGTGCCGGAAGTAAATTTTGACGCCTTTCTGTCAGTATGTTGTTTGCTGCGGGGAAAAATATTTCACTATTGACCTGGGTAGCAGGTATGCTTAGGTATATAGCTGCTACCTTTGCTACACTAGGGTAAGTGTGAAAACCTTTCTCCTTCCACCAAATCCAAGGGTCCTCTTTTCAGTCAATATGCTTTTCGCGCAAGTAGCTCTCAACTTCATCAGTCACTGGATAAAAGAGAGATTTGTTTGATAGCTCATCAATTGCAGACCAAAAAGAAGTGGTTGTACTTGGTCCTTGTTGTTCATCATATGGTTGAGTATCAAAGCTTTGAGATTTGTTTACTTCAACTTGGCTTAGGAACTTAAACTTGGCTTCAAAAAAAATATCAACTTTGACTTCACTCCAAAAAGAATTCAGACATCAACAATTATGAAGCTTCACCGATAACAAATATTGACAGCTAAAAGACTTAATTTATGGTCATTACGTGCCATTTTATGCACGGAAGACTATATCGGAAAGATGTCTTCCTTCTTGCTTAGCACACATCTGGAACCTCTCTTCAAAATTCTGAATTGTACTTAACAACATTTACTCTGGCACACTTGCAATTTCTTTGCGAATGGCAACTTTCAACTTGTCTACTGTTTGAGGTTTTTGTACAGACTTTCGATTTCAGGTAACCCCAAAGAAAGAAATCGCAGACAGACAAATCTGGTGAGTGTGGGGGCCAAGGGATATCAACGAAACATGAGATCACATGTTGGGGAAACATTTGTCGAATAACTGTCATTGAAGCCCTTGCCGTGTGGGCTGTGGCTTCATCTTGTTGGAGCCATATTTCTTCCATGTTGACGTGTAAACTTGGAAGTTGTGGACACAAAAATTTTTGTAGCATGTCTACATAGCGCCCTGAAGTCACTGTTACTGTGGCCCCTTCGTCTTCAAAAAAGTAAGGTCCAACGATCCCCACTTTTAAAACGCCGGACCAAACTGTAACCTTAGCACTATGGAGAG
Organism: Timema genevievae; assembly: GCA_902155825.1. NCBI lineage: Eukaryota > Metazoa > Arthropoda > Insecta > Phasmatodea > Timematidae > Timema > Timema genevievae. Next base: position 3,026 of record CABFWO010002618.1, read on the forward strand.
GTCTCTATATTTAATATTATATATTACATATAATATTATAATTTATATTGAAAATCAACGAAGTGTGAAAAACATGCATTATATTTGTGCCACATTTTATTATAATTATTAATAATGGGATAAATTAGCGTCGCCAAGTCAGACCACGTGAATAGCTTCGGAAATAAGCAGACAAAAGAATTAGGCTATGATGTCATTACCAGGTTTATCAAAACAGAAAAAATGCTACTAAAGGCATTTCTAGGTAATTTTTATTGAAGTACAAATAAAGATATTGTCAGGCAGTGGAAAGTTTTGTCTTTGGTGTTTGTTATATTACAGGGTGTCTACCATCCGGGAAAATCAGGGAAAACGGGAACTAGCCGGGAATTTGAAATGATCGGGGGAAAACGGGAATAAGCCGGGAATTTGGTAAATTACAATAAAAATCTGAGAAAATGTTGTTTTACTCAAAATATGAAATATAATAATCATTAAAACAGTAAATAATAATGTTATTCAAACTGTAGTTTTTTTTGTAGCTGTGTAAGGGGGAGGTGGGGGAATTAGAAGGATGTGACATACTTTTTAGTCGGGAAATTTAGGAAATGATCAGGGAAAATCAGGGAAAAAGTCAGGAATTTCATTGGTCAAGTTGAGTAGACACCATGTATTATTAATTATCAATTAAATTATAAATTAAATTATCAATTAAATGATCAATATATTAATTCTCGGTTAAATGACAAAATAACTAAACAACTATTTACGACAGCAGTAAATTGGTACTTCAACATCACACTTGAATGCGCTATAAGAACTGATCTCGGTGAGTGATCAATTGAGTGCTCAGAAATCAGCATGCAGCTGACTTCATGCACCATGAAGAAGAGAAAAACACATGATTACTGAACGTGGTTCTGAGCAGCCCCTAGAGTACACAATAGCACAATAATGAAACGTTATCTTGGACACATTTGTTGTTTTTGCTGTGTGAATAAGTTACGGTTTCATAAATAAAATATAGTTTAGTTAATTCAGCCAGAGGAAAAATAGGGGGTAAATAGAATATAAATAACTCAAATCCAAAATTAAAATTCTCTAATACATTTATCAGGTATTTCAGAATTTGAAATAAGCCTTAAGATAAATAAAATTGAATGGTTTATTTTGTTTAGAATGTTGGTTTTCTGTTGATTATAAAATAAAATATCTAACGCAGAATTAGAAATTTTGTGTTTATATGCAAGAGCTGTGTTTAAATATTTTTGTCTGAACTATGAATAATATTTTTATGACTTGAGAATTTAAAATATATCTAAAGATTTTGAATTATAGGTGTAAAATATCTGCATGATTAAAAAACCGCCTCGTTGGCCAATTGTGCCAATATCGACCATTAAATCAGATCCATTAAATCAGATTGGTTATCGGTATCGACCCAGCCCTAGTTTTTAGTGATTTTATTGGTGTATGCTATAAAATTAATCATAATTGAATATTTTTTCAAGCATAAAACAATTAACAGAAAATATTCACACCTACTTGGTTTTGAGTATATTTTATATATTTAATTCAAGTAACTTCAAATTGAAAAAAGTAGACTTTGCACACACCTACAAAGTAAAAATTTTCTGTTATTGTCTTTGCTAAAATAGAGGCATAAAAAAAACTATAAACTTCCTGATTCCTCTTTTTCACAATAGCAATTCTTAAATTTCAACCTCAATTTTTAGATTTCTATATTTTCCCTTAGAACTGACTTTCCATGAAAAGTATATTACTAAACAAAACAGCCTTGTTTGATTTGCAAGAGCTAACAAAATCATAAAACTAATGTTGAATACATTTACCATTTGCAGGTACCTAATTGGGGTAAAAAACATAACAATCATAGTGGAAAATTATCCAATTCTGTGTATTGGTGTTTTGTTTGAATACCAGAACTGTCCAAGGGTGATTCCTTTCATAAAAGTAAGAATTGAGGGGTTTTTAACACTGTGTCTTCCATTTGGGTTTTATGCTTATGTACTAATCACGCTAAAAAGTTAGGGATGAGGAAGGTTGAATTAGAGGATGTGTACCTGCATTTGTGTGGAGAGTGTGTGGGAAACCATTTAAGGAAAACCTTCCACAGTACACATGACCGGGATCGAATGACAATTTCCCTATCATGAATTGAGTTTAATATCCCTAAGAAAAACATTTCAAAACAAACACAAACCTACTCCATATTGAATAAAAAAATTCTGTTAAGGTCTTTAGCTTCCGGTGCAGAGTATGTTTGCTCTATTCTCTCTGTTTGTGCTGTAGGTGTTCGACTGGCAACCCATTGTGCCAACAGACTGATCAGGGAGAATGGACAGATAGCTCTGATTGCAGCTTGTGCGGCAGGAGGACAGGTATGTGTCACTTTATACGTGGGTTATGGGTGTTGGGAAAGCCATTTGACCTTCACAAATAGTCAAAAGGAACCACAGACTCATAGTGGTTTCCTGAACTCTACACTTATAATTGAAATGCACACTGCCTGGTGATTGGTTACTCCAGAAGGAAGGATGTTGATGGCTTCAAAGGTCACTCTGTGCAACGTTACATCTGTTCCGGAAACTCCCGCGGCGCGCGTTTGAAGCTCTCAAGGTTCACCCCTCATCCTCCCTCTTAAATTCACAGTAACCACCAATCACAGTGTGACTTGGCAGTCAGTGTGCTAGAGTAAAACCAGAGATGACAGGGCCTGCAGCTTTGAAGTACAAGCTGTATGGTAGTATAATTCTCTGACAAATTCATTTAGTAATATTTCTAGGGATAGATTGGTTCTGTTCTAAAAAAAATACTACATTCTTTATTATATAATAGGGGTGTGCGAAGCTTTGAAAAATTTGAGGCCGAATCGATTCTTGGTGTACTGTATTCGATTCGAACCCCTATTTGGCTTCGGCAGCCATTCAAAGCTTTGTCTGCTATTTAAAGTCTAGTGATTATCTTACACTTATATATTATATTAAGTAAGAGTGAACTGAAATTACCTCAAGAAATAAAATATATTTTTATCATTTTGAGTTTTAGAACAAGTTTGCTTTATTTTCTTGGTGGAACTGGGAAAATGTCCTTAACACTTTGAATTTCAGGATGGCCGTGACATTAAACCTCTAACCACAAACACTGATTGGTATCAACTAAAGATGGAATTTATTCCTCTTGAAAGTGTAGATTAAAATAAATAAATATAAAAATATTTATTTTCAGTGTGTTTAGTTAAATTTTTGAAATACAGTATTTCTTGAATATTTAAAATATTTTAAAAGTGACACATGCATTCATTTCAGTTGTTTACTACATGAATCGCTATGTTAAATTCAAACTCCTGCTAATGCGTAGGCTAGTGGCAGAGTTGAGAAATAGTTGAATGCATGTGTGAAGAACATGACTTCCTTAAATTATTTTTAAAAAACTTACACAAATAGTAAGTACTTCTAAAGAAAAATTGATGTTAATTTAGAGAAAATCTTAGATATTTAACTAAGACAATCATTAAAAGAAGTTTGAATTAGAGGTTAGTGCTAACATGGTATTATATACTTAACAACCAAGTTCTTAAGATGCCCGATCTAAATACGGGCATAAAAAATACTCGCCCGACATTCCGGGATTTTTAGATGCCTGATTTATTGCCCGAAATTTCGGGGGCCCGACCCTCCCTACTAAATTATCTATGTTTGGGGACACATGGCTAACTAGTAGTTAGTGGAACCGTAGACTTTCAAGTTTGACTCCCTTCCCTCATCCTCATCTTGAACTGTTTCCAGCCTCTGGAAAGTAAGATGCCTCCTCCAACTACTCTTCTTCCCTTACGCTCATCTCACACTCACACTTGATGTTATCTAGTCCTCTCATCTTTTACTTAGTCACCCTTCCATTATTTTACCTACAAACTTCAACTTCCCCTGAAAGGGAATAAAAATGTCTAATTTAATAATCCATTTAATAAAATAGTTCATGATTACTTTTAAACTGTCAAAGTAAATACATAATAAATATTTTATCAATAGATTTTAAATGGAATATAATAAACGCATGGGTTTTTAGCTATATTATTTTTAAGTCTACTTAGAAGAGAATAAATTTACAATCGATCTTTGCGAGTCCACTGTTTATAGATTGAGTAGGCTTTGATATTTGTTATTATTATCATTATCACTATCCTCATCACTGTCTTACTACCCGTTTGGGCTATACGCACTTACGCTAATGTGTAATGGTAGGGTGATTGTGAGATGAAATGGAGAACCTACAGTTTAATGTGGGATCCGAACCACGGTGAAGGCCTGAGCATTCTACACATTCACAAGTTGTGATTAATACACGTCTTGTCAGAGGTGAAGGAAGGGTTTGGTAATTGATATTTGTTGACATCGATGGTAAAGGCTGCATAGATTTGACCTTGAGTGCTACTGCATTAAATTTCACAGCAATCGAAATCAACATGGCCGCAATTGTTATTTGTGTTTTAACGAACAAACGGATTTTTGTCTGGAAAACATGAATTTTGTTTTAAAAGATGAATAGTAATATTTTATGAAAAAACTTTGATTTCACCTATAAATACCTTTATCATTTTATTTTGTAAACTCAATTCCCATCTACCAAGAAAAACTGTGAAAAGGCTAGATCTGGAATTTTTTTTAATGTTGTCTGGAAAACCTGGAAATGTCAGGGAATTTTATAATCAAAGTTTTGTAGCCACCATGCATTTATCACTATTGGTTAAATTATATTATCTGAAATATAAATTAGGGGTGTCAAACTCGATATCCTGCTATCATTACTTCATTTCTTTGCGCTCAATGAAAGTACCGGCAACTAAGAAAACAGATAAATTCGGAATGAGTAGCAATCGACTATCTCTCATATTAGTTGATTGGCCGTTATTTGATATATATTTTGGTTCAGTCAACAACAACCCTATTTGATGAATTTAAGGGGTGTGTGAAGCCAGTTTTCCCACTTCAAAGCTAAGTCCAAGCAAATATTTGAAAATATTCCTTAAGTATAATCATCATCGTTCCTAGCCTGTGGCCGGGTCAGTTTAGTAAAATGCCTCCATCTTCCTCTATCAAATGCCTCCATCTTCCTCTATCTATCCACCACCCTTCCTCCTCTAATTGCTTCCATTCTTCTCCTCTCCCTTGACCTCTCTTGCAGTCTTTTTCCTACATACATCATTTCCATTATTTTCTTTGGCAACTCCCTGTTTCCATCCTCATTACATGCCCATATTATCTCATTCTTGTTTTGTTTTCATCTAATTATCCATGTTGATTGTTTATTTTGTGTCATCATGACTTAGTACTCTTAGACTATGCATCAAATATACACACATGTTTATTATAATTTAATTATATTTCTGGCTGCATTCAAAAGTGGCAATATCCGGGCTTGTGCAGTCTAGTAGTAATAAGTCTACTTAAGCTTTCTACGTTTTTGGATCAGTGTATTGTAATACGTTACCATACAGTTCAACTAGAATTAATCGTTAGTAACTTTTGTTTACAAAGTTTTTAAATTTATTTTGATTCACATCATCTGCATGGCATAATTTTAATAAATAGTAATTTAAATAATTTAAAAGGTTATATTGAATAGTTATATTTTCACTATATTTAAAATAGTAGTGTTCATAGGGAGAGCTTGCTTGAAGGATCTGTTGAACATGTGGTGGCTGCTCATAACGATTATTGTTGTGTTGGAGTCCCACTCCATATTATTTGTATGTTCGCTTTTAACCAATATCAATGGATTAATATTTTTTGTGTTTTATGTATTTTTTGTAGCGTTGGGTTGAATCAATTATTTTACAAATCCGAATATCCAATTTACATTTGAATCTAAATCTTGGAAAAAATTATGAACATAAGAGGAAATATGAATATAATAAGATAACCTAAATAATAACTAAATGTTAACATTCATTCTTATAACATGAGTCATACACTGTCAAGTGTTAAATTACTGGTCTGGGGCCTGGTTGTTAAGTTCATCCTATAATTATAATTGGTTCTGAACCACCAATAAGCAGTATTAAAGCACTAAAACAAATTTCACTTAGAAAATTGAATAAATTTTTTTTATAAAAATGTGTGTTTGGAATCTGAACGTTTCTCGAATTCTTGAATCTCGAATATCCTTACCGAGAGCCATTCCTAATGTTTTATTATTTTCAATATCAAACTATTTCCTGAAGGTTGTATAGATTTTTGAGGGACACTTCAAATAGCACTAGAGGAACTAGCATATAAACTTATTGTCCTTTTATATGAAATAAACAGAATTAGATACAAAAAGACATGGAAATGGTTTAAGTTGATCTTTAATTAAAATTCAAAAATAAATAAAACATGCTTGGTTGGATTGGAATCGAAGAATCCAGACCAATAAACAAAAAGTAACAAATAAAAATTAAGTCTAAATGGTGAAATGTCTTCATTGTTGTGTAGTAAATTTTTAATATAGTTAAATCAAGCCAAGCAACATTAAACGGAAAATACTGAATTTTAAAAAAATAAGATACTTTAAAATATTTTTTTTAATATCTTCACAAACACAATATTTTTCTTTATTGTTTCATCAAAAAAATACTTTGTTTCATTTTCATTTGCTTATTCCTTAGCTAAATAGTTTTGTTCCGATTTTAGTTTCTCATTCCATCAACAAAAATTAACCACGCATGCGCATATATTATGGAGCAAACTTAGCCAAAGATTGAATAAAAGAATAATGTAAAATGTTATTAACAGAGTCACATGCAAAACTAGTTTGTTAAATAGTTATTTTATATAGTTTGAAAGGTAGTAAAATAAATTAAATTTTCTATAGCATAATAAAATAGATATTAAATAAATTATTATAGGTTTCATTGAATATTTTTATTAGATATTCTAGAATTATACATTAAAATAGACAACATGGAATATATTTTGATGAGTGATAAACCAGCCATTTAAAAGAGATAATTTGTTCAAAACACTAGAGATAAAACTCTCATCCATGGAGAATCGAGCATCTTCACAAGTAATTTCAATGTATTGCGCTTTAGAACTTTTTTTTCTTTAAAAGACCAACTCCATTGTATTAGAAGATCATGTGAAATGCTGGCTCCCTTTACCCAATAGGAAGCTAGCTTTAAAAACATCAGACTTCCAGGAGTTCTCCTATTAGTTGGTTTTAACACTGGCGACAAGGGGTCCAAGAAGCAAGGGGTAGGTCATATATAAGCAGCTTGTGCATATGAATCCAAACAGTGCCGATAAAATAAATACAGATCTCGGTAATATAACAGTAAGGAGTAACACAAATCTACACAGCAGACAGTACTCAGAACGTGGAACATGTGATATCACAGAAAAACAATCCATGAAATTTAAAAAAAATTGTATCATTTAATATCATATCTTCAGTACCGATGGTGTAATCATTTAAATAAATCATGTGCAACATCAAAAGACTTGCTCATTTCATAATAATAAGTATCACATATAATCCGATCACATAAAAGTGTACAAGTGCACAGTAAGGCGCCGTAATCAATAAAAACCGATATTGTAATATTTGGTGCTCAATCACAGGGCAATATCACTATATAAATCCTGTATATCTATAACTATTTATAATTTAATTTTTGTGGCATAGCAGCTTTTAATCTGAAACTTAAAGTTTAATATTGAAAAAAATTTAAAACATTTTTCTTAATGACACATCTAATTAAACACTTTCATATTTAACAAACTAAAGTTATGGCTTGCCAATTTCGGCTCCTTTATGGGAAAAAAGTAAATTAACTCCCAATTTAATCTTATATTTACTATCAAATTCTTTTTAAAAAAATATTTTTTCACTTTGTTTGGTTAGTAAATTTATTTGCGCAGTTAGTTGCATTTTTCCTTTTTTTTTTCTCTCGAATTTTCGAGAACCATTTTATATGTTTGAGATGAGCTCGAGATTTTATTTTTCTCATCTCAATCTCAAATTTTCGAGTCTCACACATCCCTAATATAATTCCTTAGTGGTTTAAACAAAAAATGAAATAAATTAATTTTGATGTTGTATTTCATACTTTCTTAGGAAATTTATAGAATAACCAGTAATTATGTATTACCGAGAACAATAATTAACCTAACTAACCGAGAACAATAATTAACCTAACTAACTTATTCTAAAATAACCTAACAAACATAAATACTAAGAATTAGGTGAACCTGCAAAAAAAGGTGCAAGACTTACATAGAACTGGATAAAAGAATTAATAACATATTCTGGGACTTCAAAATGACAAAGAACTTGAAAATAAGTATAAAATACAATAGCAAAACTTGTTTATTTCATACTTTGCCAAAACCACTCTGGTATTATATAGAAAGCTTAGGCATTTTATAGAACGCCTGGATTTCACAAATTGCTGGTGAAATTTAAATTTCAGGCTGATTAGGTCCCAAAGCCCCATTGTAAAGTGGAACATAACTTATAGATGATATAAAAAAAATCTAAAATTCGGAGAAATTTTAGAGAATCCACTCGATATGCACATAACTTTCGATCTTGAAAAGTGATAGAAAATTAAAATTACATAAAATAAAAACCTGATTTAATTCTTTTAATTCATAAACAGTCGACGGCAATGCAGCTTATTGCAAGATTGGCTCCTTTGACCCATCTTCTTATTAATGCATCTAAAAATCATTAAAAGTCCACTCACAGCAGCTTATACTGTTTCTCTTTCAAAAAAAGGTTGGTCATCTAATGCTAGGTTTACAGTGTCTAGTAAAAAAAAAACATAACTTTTGTGTTGTAGTCTGAAAAGTAGGATGCTTACCTTGCATGGTTTCACTATGGTATGGCTTTTAAGATTGGGCCATAGTGTAATCATTTAAGGTAGTATGTACTAACTTCGGTGGTTGAATGGTCTAAGGCATCATTCTCGTTTTAGACTGGCTTGCTGATGAAAGGAAAATTGAGGTTCTAATCCCTATTGCATCTACTGAGGGTGGTTTTTACTAAACGATTTCCCACTCTTCTTCTGTGCAAATGCAAGTAAATTACCTCAAAAATTCTTCTTACCTAATCCTTATTCCATTAGAGTAATTTTTATAAATGCAAATAAACTGAACAGTTGGTAAGACACTGTGATTAAAAAAAAGTGTGTACTGCCACTTTTCAGGGTAAAAGGAATGTACATGAGTATGTGATAATGAAGTGGCCATGAGATAAACACTAGACTTCAAACACACATACACACAGACAGAACTACTATTTACTTAAAACAGCTGTCAGCATGACAGAGCAGCTTTCCTCTCTCCTCTTCTCTCTTGAATTGACTGGTGTTCTCAAGGTTATCACTGTGTAGTTGAGTGGGGGAATGACAGGTAACTAATAGATTAAGAGATGTATAGTAAGACAGTGTAGAAACACTGTACAATAATGTACACAATAAAGACTACCTGAGTATTCAGAGCATTGCCTACAGCCACATATCCGCAGGTAATACTTTCCTAGATCTACTACGGTTACATGAAACCGCTGATAGTACCAAACTATTATATATAACGTGATATTCATGTTACTTACATAAATACAATAAAGTTTAATTGATAAATTATTCACAGTAAAACATAACCAACATTAAATAAAGTAACAATAATGTGTACTGTACACTATAATGTACTTAATATTCTCCATTCTTGTTGTTGTGACAATCATTAATGATGAGTCAAGTAATGTACATAGTACATAGTAGGCGAGTTAGGTTTTTAAGTTGTAATTTTAAAAGATATAATAGGGCATATATATTTAACTATATTTTCCTTTACTTACACTTAAAACAACCCTGATTTTGGTTGGAAGAACAGTAGAGAAAACTCAAGCATATTTCTTTGCGACCGATATTAATAACATTTTACTTTCTTTTTTGTATTATTCTATAGGTATTGATATCTATAAACAGTGGAGGCTGCAGATAGCATGACTCTATGTATGAAAATATTAAAATTGTTTCAGTAACTACTACTGTTCTTACTACCAAAATCATACTATTCCTACCTGAGGGCTCAGACGAATTAAAGACATTCAGAAACCTTTCATTTTATTATTAACATTCAAACAGTTATTAAAAAAAATCTGTTTTTCTAAAATCCCTCTGCCGGACGGACGCAGATACCAACAATACCCTGATTTTCAAACGAAGTATGTTTTAGAAAATACTACATACTACATTGTTTTGTGGCCAACATTGATAACGTTTCGCTAAGTCTGGGCAGATGCCTCTGAAGGCTAGAAGTCAGGACTCATCAGTTTTATGTTGGCTAACAGACAACATGTTTCTTTGTATGATACTATTGATTAGTGTCAGAATATAGTAATTCGCGCTTAAAAATGCAGGCTGTACATTGTTGCACTCTGGTGGTAATCTTGTTAACTATTGTAAATCAAGTGGGTCTTGTTTTGTATATAATCTCTGTTTTGTTGTTTGTTGTCAAAAATTAAGACAAACAATAATTCTATTTAAACGCTTTTAAAGGTTATGGGCCCAGGATTAGTTCCTAATGCGTTGTTGGCTTCCTAAAGATAAATTGAATCAGTTTCGTAGTATTTTGTTGCTCGAGCTATCCATACTGCCGGGGCTGTTAACGTCACAATAAAGTTGTTTTTCATGAGCACATTAAGTTTAGTGTCATAATATTTGAGTGAACATTCATTATCAGTTAAATGAAAAAGTGAAGTTTCAAGTAATTGTACCCAAGTAAGTTTATTTACTTAATAGAGTCCATTTCTGTAAGAATAGGCCTTGATCTTAACCTTCAACTTTAGTCACAATGTCGGAAAAGATCAATATATCAAGTGTTAATAAGTTTAATGGTATTAACTACCAGCAGTGGAAGTTCCAGTTGACATGCGCTCTCTGCGCCAAAGGTATTTTCAAAATCGCAAAAGGTGAGGGAGCTATGCCTACTGAAAATTCAAATAAGGCAATCGACCTGTGGCAGCAAAGGGACGCTGTAGCTGTTTACCTTTACCACAGCTATGGAGCTCAGTCAGATTGCCTTGATTGAAAATTGTAAATCATCCTATGATTCTATTTACGAGCATAGATCAGAAACAAATAAAATGATAGTACATGAGCATTTCTATCATTATCAGTGGAGCTCGGTCGATTCAGTGGCTCAACGCATCGCCAAAGTGTTAGTAAGCTCTTGCCAGACAAATAAGAGAGGTCAGAGATTCAGTCAGCGATTTAGCTATCATGGCCAAGATCTTGAGTAGTCTACCTCTGAAATATAAGATTTTCAGACAGGCCTGGCTTTCCATGAGTGAGGACAAACAAACCATCGCCAATTTGACGTCACGTCTGATTGATGAAGAGGTGAGCCTGACTAAGAGGAACGAACAAGAAACTGCCTTAGCTTCTATAGCTAACCGAGAAACTAAATCTCATTGACATAAACCACAATTTTATGAAGCAGGAAAACAAAGTAACCAAACCATAAGAAAACTTACTTGCTACAACTGCCAATACAAAGGCTACATTGCCCGTGACTGCCTGAGTGAGAAGAAATATCGCCCAGTTTCTGATAGAGGCAGAGCTGACCAGTCAAATTTTTCTGCCTTTAATGTTGAGGAAGCAAATGAATTATTTCTTTTTCTGACAAGAATACTTGGACCATGGATAGTGGGGTTTCCAGCCATATGACATGGCACAGAGACTACTTTGACAAGTATGAAGAGATTAGTGATAGTTCTTCTGTGCGTCTTGGTAACGACCACAAGCTTTTTGCAAAGGGAGAGGTGATGTGATGATTCGGAAGTTTCTGAGTGGTCAGTGGTATGACTCTGTCATTAGAGACGTCCTATTTGTTCCGGACCTGAAAAAGAACTTTACGTCTGAAGGAAAAATCACCAAGTTAGGAATGAAAATTGTTGAATAAGACAATTTTTTTAAGTTTTTGAAATAGGAAAGTTGGTCACCAAATAACCTGTTTAAAATGCTTTTTCAGACTTTAACCTCAAAGGAAGCCAATTTTGTCACTCAGACTAGTTTGAAGCTATGGCACGAACGCCTTGGCCACATCAATGTAATTTTTCAATTTTCAGAATATATCTAGATGCACTAAAAGCATAAATAATAGCTTTGGCTATTTAATTCCTAACTGTATTAGCCTTGTTCCATTCAATGATCACAAAATTATGAAAGCCCCGATTTTAAAAGTTAAACTAATCTGAAAATAAAACACGTGCCTCACCAAGGTTATAGACTCATTCAACTCGATAGCGCATACGCAGAACCTCTCAACTCGGCCAACATGTTGTGTTACAATATAAACTAGGCTTTAGAGGGGAAAGTCAGGCACACTATCCTTGTAACTAGCCTTATCTACAAAGTGGGAATTAGAGTTGAGAGTCAGGCACACTATCCTTGCAACAAGTCATCTCTAGTTGTATGTAGAGAGGGGGGGGAAATGCAATGTGATGGACCTGCAATGTATTTGTACCGAAACGCGATGTAATGGTCAAGCGATGTAATTGTATATATACGCCCCTTTGATCCTATTGGTTGTACGTCAGAGTAGGGTTAGCTGTGTGTAGAGAGGTGAGGGAAATGCAACGTGATGGACCTGCAATGTATTTGTTCCCAAAACGCGATGTAATGGACTTGCGATGTAATGGTATACACCCATTATTCACTTGTCACAGTTCTGGCTGGATATAGCTTGAAATTTTCAGAGTGGTTCCAACACTTCTTGTACCACACCACACCAAGTGCTGATGATCCTGTCTTTTAATTTTAGACGGACACATGACTCACACAAAAAATTTTGATATTATTGAACTAGCTAGAAGGAGCTATGTGACTTGTGTTAAAAATGTTGAAATTATTGAACTAGCTAGAAGGAGCTATGTGACTTGTGTTATGTTTACCTCCTCACTGTAGCCATAAGCTACAGCCTTTGGATGTTGCTTTTATGGGTCCTTTGAATATTTATTTTGTGAAATCTATTGAGAAATTTCTTCGCAAGCATCCAGGTCATGTGGTCACCCAGTTTCAAATAAGCAAACTCTTTGGTGAAGCATATCTTTGTGCAGCTACCCCAACTACAGCTATTAATGGTTTCAGAAAATGTGGGATTGTTCCAATGGACCCTGATATATTTGAAGAAGTAGATTATGCTTCTGCTGAAACTACAAATTTGTCTATGCCCACAGATGATTTGAGTTCTATTAAATTATCAAGATATGTTAGACAACAGGAGATACCTGACCCACGAAATGAACCACAGCCAGGAACTTCCTTTATAAGTCCACTAGAGCTGCACCCTATTTCCAAGGTTCAGCAACAAATGCGCAAACAGACCAGAAAGAAGGGATCTGTGACAGTTCTTACAAGCAGCCCATATAAAAATGAATTGTTTGATTCAAAGGTTACTGGAAGAAAGGAATGCTAAACAAAAAGAAAATTCTTCAAATAATTTATATTTTCTAAAGAACCTAAACTTAAAACCAAGTTAAACAAAAGAAAAAAGACATGATGATGATGATTGTTCTGCAGTGACAGTTTTTCAAATTCACTATCAAATGACCATTGGGCTCAATGTTCTTTGTGCCAGAAGTGGGCTCATGAAGCTTCTTGCGCAGGGTGTCCCAACCCAGGCCACTTCACCCTCCTATGTCGGGTAAAGTGGCCATTTCGCAAGAGATAGAAAAGATAATCCTAGTATCCAAATTATTTTTTTTATATTGAGAATAAAACTTAATGGATATATAGGCCATACATCACCATGCTAAATTTAATATCATTACTCAGATATGTATTTGATTTATTGCAATGATTAGCTTAGGGGGGGCAACTTTATCCATCCTTCCTCAATTGGATCTGTGTTGACATCTATTATTTATACTTTAAAAACTATCACTAAAGAGAGCTATTAAGTTCCAACAGCTATGCTGATAAGTAAGCCATTTTTACATTACTATATCTCTGATTTTCAGACTCATTTTAGTTTTTCAATACTACCAACAGAAAAAAGCCTTGATTCTAAGCAAAAAAATAAAACACTAAAATATTGGGGTGGTCGGATAGCAAATATTTGTATCGGGCGGGCATTACAAAGTTAAACTCGGGCACTGGCAGATTCGGGCGGGCATTTCATTTTGCAAACAACTTTGTCACAGGCCTATAAAATTTCAAATTATAAGTTAAAACATTCGCATTTGATTAAAAAAATTTAAATGATTAGGTTATGCTCAAGAATTTATAGTTAATACAGAGCAGATTTCGCTTTGCTTTGTGAAAGTTCTATTCCTAACATCTGGCTAGTAATAATAAATTAAAGAACTATAAAGTAAACTAATTTAAATAAAGTTTTTGCAAGCATAGGGCCTAAAAACCTCATTGTGGAAATGTTGAACTTATGTTGCTAGCATTGACAGAGAAAACTAACTCGTAGGAACCTTGATTTCATTATGTTGTCGACTTGTAACCTGTGAGAAACGTTAGTAGTTTTGTTTAAAGCAAACATAATAATTTACGAATTAATAAAAAATAATACCTTTGTTTAATATTAGTTGAATTGAAATAATTCAACTATGAATATCAGTTACACTATTTTTTTCAAAGTTTGAATTAGAGGTCAGTGCTAACATGGTATTATATACTTACCAAGTTCTTGAGATGCTCAATTGAAATACGGACATAAAAAATACTCTCCCGACACTCCAGAATTTTTATTGCCCGTTTTATTGCCCGACCACCCCTACTAAAATACCATTAATCTAATAGATATTTTAATTACAGAATTCAATTTACTAACAGCAATAGTATTATATTTAATAGTAGGTATGTTATTCATCACTTCCTTCTTATTCACTATCAATCTGATTCTTCTGAGCCAATGAGTTTGTTGGTTGAAAAAGAACTCTGATTCTAAGACGCACCCTATTTTTAGGTTTACTAACAAATATTTTTAAAAAATAACCATGTATCCAATTTTAATGAACACTAAAATATTAAAAATGCCTTTGAAATTGATTTTTAATAGATAATAGAGATGGAATTTTCGAGTCCTTAAGGATACTGTGTTCGAGATTTAAAATAAATAAACTTTAAACTATGACTTAGTGGTTTTAGAGATAAAGTACTGCTTTTTGGTGCTTTAGCCCCAACATTAAACTAAATATTGTAAGTCATGCATTTAGCTAAAATATTAAAAACTATTTTACTATTATATTTTTATTTCCGCTTGGGTTCATAATTTTTTGCAAAATTTGGATCCATAAAATATTGGATTCAGACCCTCTCTATACATAATATTTTAAAGATTAAATAGATGCATACTTTAAATAATACATCATTAACTTTGTCAGGTTATCCTATCAGCCATTTATTGCTTCCAAAGCAAACAGTTATGAAATGTGTATGCCTCTACTAATGAAATGTGTACGCCTCTACTAATTGTTTTGTTTTACAGGGTGTTGCGATGCTTGTGGAGAGACACCCTGACGGCCAAGTGTGATCGTCAACCAACTGAAGAACTAACGCAACTGTCAATGCAATTATGCACTCACCATTTTTTCAATTAAGAGGTTTGCAATATTTTTGTGCAAGTTAGGGACAAACCTTGTGGTTGGAGGTGCACTTTTCTTTATCTCTTTGTTTAAAGCAGGTGGTGCTTTCATAACTATAATAATTTAGACAAAGAAAGTTAAGTATGTATATTTTCTTACAAACCTTGTCAAGCATTTCCAATTTGTATGTAGAAATAGGCGAGAATATTTTTATAAATTTGATTAAACATTGAAGAAAGGATGGAAGAGCAAGGCCTACACACAGAAAACTTGAGGCCTCAGAGTTCACAATTAAAACACAAACTTACCAAAAAAAGGGGGTTCATCATTCCCTTTCTTCTGCTAAAGAAGGGGACTGATGTATCCCAAGAATATCATAATTGTTTTATGTTTTAATAGTGAAGTTTGAGACCTATAGTTATCTAGTACGTGTGTAGCTTTGCCCTCTAAATGTTTAATTTAATACAGCCATTTGGCGCCATTTTTCCTTTATTTTGTGTAATTAAAAAATTTAAATGAATCTTCATGAATATAATCTTTAATAGACCAAAGCATAAGTTATACCTAGAATGTAATGTCTCCTAAGATTTATTTTATATTGAGCAGCATTTGATTTGCTGAAATAGAATTTATCTATGTATCTTCTTTGCAAAGTTTTTATAAATCAATTGTTGCAAATTACCCACTAGAACAGTGTTTCCTGAACTGTGACATACTTACCTCACCACTACACGACAGGCCACCGAGTTTCATTAACCATAAAATATTTTTTGTGATAAATTCTGATAAGAAAATTAATATAGCATTAGACACAATGTCAGAGACTGTTATTAACCTTTCTTTTCGGCTTTGTTTGGTTTTATTTAAATTTGTAAGATCATTTTACAAACTTAAAAATAATAAGTACATACCTTATTTTATATAGAACAAGGGGAGGTAAGTTGGTAAGGCCATGACCCCAAAAGGGGTATGCGACTGTCGAAAGTTTGGGAAACATTGTACCAGAGATTACTAAATTACAATTTATTGTCTAGAATATCAACTCGATTAAGGCAAAACAAACTTTGTACAGATTTATTAATAGTACTCTGTTGTTTAACTGTGTATATTAGCCAAGTGTTCTTTGTGCATATGTATTAAGGTGTGAATGTAGAGACTGCAATTGTTTTAGCAGTTTTTATATCAAAACATTTTTTGGCCGAAATAAATCAAATATTCTTCCAGAAGAAACAGTTTAATTTTCTTCACATTATGATATCAACAGTTGTTGATTATCTGTCATCGGTGTCTTGGAATTACTCATGAAAGATATTCGAAAATTGTTGATATCAATACATGAAGAAAATTAAACTCTTATATTTCTACTGGAGGAATATTTGGACCATTTTGGCCAAAAAATGTATTTCTATTAAAACTGTTAAAATCACTGTCCTTTTACAGACCCCATAGCAACTTCAAAACATTGTTTAGTGCCCTTAATTCACCACTTTAAGTGTTCTTGTTTCATAATTTAGTGTATCTTTTCTTTATGATATGTGTGATTTGTGTAAATGTACTATAATATTACTATTTTATTATGATAATATATAAATGATTTTTTAAGGCAAACAATGAAATGGGGTTTTTTTCTTCCTTCTTTGAAAGTATTAAATATTTTTAGTATTAATTTTATCATCCATACAGAAAATCTTTTAAAAAGTTTATATTATAATTTATACATCTTGTTGTAAGAAAAAAGACCATTAGATACTATCTTTATTCAAAGCCATTAGTTATCCTCCGAGAGCAGATCTCAATATTATGATTTCAGACATTTCAGACATGTCAGACAATGGAATGTTAGGAAAATGTAACACTCATTTAGGTTGCAATATTATTAATAATTTTTTATGCCATTTAAGGGGGCATGAAAAAAAAAAGAATGTTGAGATGATTGAAAAACTTTAACCATCATATTACAAAGAAAGCAGTAATATTAATTTTTGGATCAAAAAATAAAATAACTTGTATTTGTTAAGTTTATTTTGGAAATATTTTGGCTGTAGCTAATTCTTGACAGGGTAAGCCTAAATTATATGAAACATTAATTCTTCATTATTATTTCAAAGTTGTAATCTCTATTAAGAAAAACCTCTTCACTTTTTGTTATATTTTTATTTTTTCCATTAAATGTAGTCAAGATTTTAAATTATATACTATTAATAATTTGTAATAAATAAAATTATAGAATATTAGGAAAATGGTAGAGCACAAATAAAAGTAAAAACACTTATCTGCCATTATAGCAAGGGTAGTAATTAGACTAAACAGGATGTTGTCTTCAGTGATGCCAACTTGAGTCATATGGATGAAAACTTCTCTGGTGGAGTTGAAATTCTCTGAATGTTTCTCTATTTCTCTATGGATGGTAGGTGGTGCTGGTATAGCTTCTGGGTTGAAATTAGGGAATATTTAGGTTGGGTGGTTTGTGAACCATTGATATGCCAGTTCCCATCTTCTTAACTGAGACACATTACATTGTGTCTTGTTAAATGATTTTAACACCTCGACAGTGTAGCAGTCCTCAAAGTTGAAGTTATGAGTGGAGGCGTGTGCTGAAACTGGTTTTCTGAATTCTTGATCTTTGTGTCATGGCGGTATCCATTCGTTTAGGAAGACTTTCAGTGGCGAAGCCAACATATTGTGCAGTACATTGTTGGCATTCTAGTTGGTAAATTAGGTTATTTGATGGTATAGGTGGAGTTGGTGATGCTAGAGAAAGTGACTGCTGGATGATGTATTTGGCAGGTTTTACTAGATGTTTTGTTACAGGGCTGAGAGCTTTGTTGTGGTTGATTGAAGGTTGTGTCATTTTAAGTTTTGAGGTTAGGGTGTACCAGAAGATTTCTAAGTGATTGAGTGCTTATACACAAGGACTGGTGGTTTTTTGAGAATATTGTTGGTACGGCTGATTGCTTCTAATATGTGAAAACCCGACGCTAATATTTTGTTTATCTTTTGTAGGCCTGGGTAGTACTTAGTCACTAGAGGTATAGTATCTGGTTTGTCAGGTTTGGGTGATTGTGGAGTTTCAGCTAGTCGAAGTAGGTTATTAATGAGAGATTTAGGGTATAACTCTCTGTACAAAGGCTTCTTGAAGGTTTTCAAGGTGGTTTTGAAGACTTTCTGAATCGGAGGAGATGCTGTGAGCCTGTATGGCAAAGACTGTATGGGATAGATTTTTTTTGTGTTGAATGGGTGGCAACTGTCAAAATGCAGATATTATTGTCTATTGGTGGATTTAAGATGTACCGAAGTTTTGAAGTGGCCACCTCAAGAAATGTTGCCTGGTCGTGGGATTGATTTGAGGTGAACTTCAGAGCTGAAAAGGAGTTTAGGTTGTTTAAAAATAGTTAGATTGTCTTGACCAGCTGTCCACACCATGAATATGTCATCGATGAAGTGACGCCAGCAAAGTGGTTTGTTGGTTTGGCGGTCAAGAAAGTTTTTTCCAGTTTGCCCATGAACAGATTGGCATATGAAGGTGCCATCCTTGTACCCATCGCTGTGCCTTTCGTTTGAATGACGTTCTGATCCATGAATTGAAAGTTGTTCTGTTCTAGTATAAATTTAGTGAGATCCAGAATAAATGATGTTGTAAGTGTGGTGTTGATCGAACGCTTGTTTAGAAAATGTTCCACTGCAGCCAGGCCATGGACATGAGGAATGTTGGTATACAATGACACAACGTCGATGGTGACAAGTATGGTGCTTTGAGGTAAAGGTTGTAGGAGGCTATTGAGTTTTTGAAGGAAATGGTTGGTGTCTTTGATGTGGTATGGTAGTCTGGTAACAAATGGTCACATCTGTAGGTCGACATAGGCTGAATTCTTTCTGTAAGTGATCTGCAGCTGGAGACAATAGGCCTTCCTGATGGTGGTACGGTATCTTTGTGAATTTTTGAAAGCATGTAGAATTTTGGTGTTATTGGGTTTTTTGGTAGAAGAATCTTGACCTTGGGTGGAGAAAGGTTTTGTTGCTTGGTCTCTCTAGTGATAAGTTCTTGAAGTCGGTTGGCAAATTTGATAGTGGGATATTCAATTTTTCGGTATGTGGATGAGTACGAAAGCTGTCTGTTCACTTCTGCGATGTAATCATATTTGTTCATTACTACTGTTGTGGATCCTTTGTCGGCCGGTAGTATTAGAATCTTCCGATTTTGTTGGATGGATTTTATGGCTTGGCGGTGTTCACGAGTTAGATTGTGGGTGTTGTATACTATTAAACACTCCCAACCCTCCCATGCAATGAATAGTCATAAATTACAATATTAAATATTATAATTGTTGGTATATATTAACTGTTAAATAAATTGGCTTAGCTAAAATGTTTTTGTGGATAGTGTCAAATTTCTTAGCTATTGCTTCTGTCAGTAAATATTTCCTAAATTGATTTAAAGGGTAAACATTCACCAAGATGGTGTAATAGATGCCAAAAATATTTAAGGTACTTTTAACACAGCTACTTATAAAATGTCTATAAAGTTCACACCATTTTTTTTAACCATAGTGCTAGGGTAGATTAATATTTACAAAAAGATGAGACTAGCTTCTTTTTTCAAAATACAAGATATCCACTGTCACAAATAACTGTATACTATGTCATTCCTTTACTATCTGCATCTCAAGTTAATTTCTCTATTTACTCTACCACGCAAGTGGTTTCTGGCCTGATTATATTAGGTTTTTAAGGAATTATAGATTCAAATTTGAGCTAAAGTTTATTTTAGAGGTGGTCGGGCACACGAAGTTTCGGGCAGTCAATCGGGTTATCAAAAAATCCCGGAATGTCAGGCGAGTATTTTTTATGCCCGTATTTCGATCGGGCATCTTAGCTATGTTTGCATTAACCTCTAATTCAAACTTTAAAAAAAAGTGTTTATCTAATATTCATAATTGAATTATTTCAATTAAGGTGACCTGGCGGTCTAGGGGTAAGGTGTCAGACTTCTGTGCTAGGAGTCCGGGGTTCAATCCTCGGTCCCGGCACAGATTTATCTGATCGCCAAACCCTTCCTTCACCTCTGACAAGACGTGTATTAATCACAACCTGTGAATGTGTGGAATACCAGGCCTCCACCGTGGTTCGGATCCCACGTTAAACTGTAGGTCCTCCAGTTCATCTCGCAATCATCCTATCATTACACATTAGCGTAAGTGCGTATAACCCAAAGGGGTAGTAAGTCGCGGTGCTAATAATAATTATTTCAATTCAACTAATATTAAACAAAGTTAAGTATTAGTTATACTAACTCATAAATTACTATGTTTGCTTTCAACAAAACTCTGATAGCATTTTTCACAGGCTGTACATCTACAACATAGTGAAACAAATTCAACATTTCAAGATTGAGATTTTTAGGCCTGATGCTTGCAAAAACTTAGCTTAAATTAGTTTTCTTTACATTTATTAAATTTATTATTACTAACCAGATTTGTTAGGATATAAAGAGAAAAGTACGCATCAAATGAACATTAAATAGGAAACGGTCATTTTGCATTTTATGACTTTTAACTTGTAATTTGGAATTTAATAGGCTTGTGACAAAGTTGTTTCTATCTTTTATTAAATTACTGTTAAACTTATAATTTGAAATTTTATAGGCCTGTGACAAAGTTGTTTGCAAAATGAAATGCCCACCCAAATCTGCCCGTGCCCAAGTGTAATTTTGTAATGCCCGCCCGATAAAAACTATTTTCTGCCTGACCACCCCTAGTTTATTTAAATTCAAAATTTCAAATTTAATCCGAATCTTCCAATATTAGTATTAAAAATTTAGAATCAAATTCGAATCCTAACAAGAATTGTATTTGAATTTGAAATTTCGCACAGGATTCATAGGAAGGATAAAAACAATGTAAGCAATTTGTTTTTTTTACAATAGTAAAATAGAGTAAATTCCTCTACTGCCATTTATTCGTTACGAGGCGAAGGCAACATCACCTTCCCACCCTGCAGCAGAGCCTGCTGCCTGTACATGTTCTCGTACAGCTTGGTCCAAAATATTGTAGATGTCCCGACAGCCCTGCAAAGCACGGTCCAATACTTTGGGCAAATGGTCCAAATGAAAACGTTGGGACATTTCTAGCAAGGCTACCTGTAAAAACATTGTATACATTAATATGGCAATTACACTACTAGTTTCTACTTTGTATTAAATAACAAGTATTCAGTTTTAAACCTCTTTCCTTTGTAAAATGCATCTATACTTCTAACAAAGGTGGATGTAGAAAGATTTAATAAGAAGAGCACAGCAGGGAGAGTTGTTCTGTAGGTGTGTAAGAGACCTGCTATGGAGAGTTGTTCTATAGGTGTGTAAGAGACCTGCTATGGAGAGTTGTTCATATAGGTGTGTAAGAGACCTGCTATGGAGAAGAGAAGTGAGAGGAAGTGTTATACAGGGTGTACTCCCCATTGTCACATATGTAGAAGAAACATGGACATTGAATGTAAAGCCTAGTACGCACTAGGAAACATTATTTGCCAACATGTTGCCCTGGTTTTAGAAACAGTTGGGCAACATTTTTTCATGTTACCTTTGTGTTTCCCAGCGGGGAAAACATGTTTCACGTTATTCATTTCGAACGGATTACAAGAAACAATGTTGGCCAACATTTCCGACAAGCAACGTGGGCTAGTAGGTGAGATTGCTGATCTAAATCGTGTGCCTCTTTTCATTATCCTGGGACCAACCATTTGTAAAATAACTTCAAAATCTGTAAGAGACATGCAGGTGAAGTTCCTAAAACCACTGCCATCTTCGAGCTTCAGCTCTGTCAGAAGATTTTGCATACGAACCATTTTGAAGCAATTTGCGAACTCACCACCGTTTTCTTTTCTATCTTCTTGAACAGCGCCTAACTACATATAAAACACAAGCCATAGCAGCAGCATCCTCAACAGACATCTTTCACTCAACTGAATTCTGTACAGAAACAAATGTTTCATCATTGTTGTCTTGGCGTGAAACAATGTTTAATATTTGCAAACAATCTGTTTCCTATGTTGGCCAAGAGTTGGAAAACAGTTGGCTAACGTTTCCAAGTGTGTACTAAGCTTTAGAGAGACTTGCAAAGTGGAAGCCATGGGAATGAAGTTTGTGAGGAGTATGTTAGCTGTCACGAGAAACAAGATTAGAAATGAAGTTTACTGGGAAATAGTGGGAGTACAGGGAGTAGATGAGATAGTAGAGGAAGCAAGACTGAGATGGTATGGTAATGTAATGAGGATGGAAAAGGAGAGAATAGCAAAGAGAGTGATGGTGGTGAAGTATGTAGGGAAAAGATAGCAGGGGAGGAACAGATAACAGAAAGTGTTCAAGTGAGAGGAGAAGAATGGTGGCATTTTACTAAACTGACCCAGCCACATACAGTAAACAGTCTATGATTACTTCTAACATTATATAGGAACAAACACTGAATTATACATACAATTTATACTTTCCTAGTTCAACACTTACCTACTACTGCTATACAAGGACTATATTATAATAACACTCATTATTTAGTGAATGCTTTGGATGAGCGTGTAAGTGAGATTGGGAGGCATCCATTCATTTAGTTAGTACATCGTACACTTTTAATATAAATAAACAAACCCTTCGCCCTTCCTTTCCCTTTCCCAATACCCTTACAGAGCACTTCATGCTGTTGGTTAGGACATTCAACCCACAACCCAAATATGGGCTTTGTAAATGTCCAATTACCATTGTGTTGTGTCTGACACATTAAAACAAAAGACTAGTTTAACAAGACATTTGACCGCATATTGATGTTAAAATGTTTCTCCCCTCCCTAAAGACAAGTACCCTCTCCGATCACTGTCATATAATAATTCAAAAGTTTAACGAACCTGTCCTGACAGTGGTCTGGCTGCAACGATTAGACTTGGTCCCCCAGATACTTCCTCCAAGTGGCTAATGTCGACCAATGGCACATCACCGTTGCCCAGACTAGCCGTACATGCACACATATACTCTGATATCGGGATACCAGCATCTATCAAAGCTAGAGTAGCAGCGTTTACACTTGCGCAGTAGTTGCCGCCATCAGCTTGAAGAACCTGGAAACAGAATATCGTTGTCATAAAGTCAAAACCTAGTATTTAGAATATATTAGGTTTTCAGGAAACACAAAAACCTCTCAAATTCGTAAATATTTGTTTGAATATTTTTTTTCATGAACGCTTCAAGAAACCATAAAAAACTAATTAGTGAAATAAAAGATAATTCAATAATAATATACATGTAAAAAAATGGAATTAGTTACGAGGTTTCACTACTAAAATGTTGAATTTTTATATGAGATAGGAGGATTAACAATTATTTTAAAAAATATATTTTAGTAATGTTTATATTCAAACACAAAAAACTAAGGTTGTATCTTATAAAAGTAAAAGCAACTCTAATTTTCTGAAGGATTAATACATTCTTATTTTATAAAAATACAATAAAACTTTAGCATTTTCTTAAGGAATCATTAAATCCATGGTAATCTTTGTAAATAGCTGGTTTCAATGATTGCAGCTGATCATACTTGTAATCTTTGATTGATTGCAAGAGATGCATCATAAAGTTTTTGGTAAAGCGGACCAGTTATTAAAATCTAACTTGTATTCAATTCTTTCTGGAGAATACTTCAAGGATCTCAAATCCGTGACACAAGGATCATATTTGTTTAGTCTTGGTCTTATTGGCGAAGAGACTTGTAGGAATACTGAAAAGAGCAGCCTGTGTACTTCCTGAAGTGTAAACCAGCTTTCTGCAAAACAATTGCAGATGGATTTCAGCCTTTCCTTTTTGATAGGGTTTGATATATTTTGTTATTTTTCCATCATTTTCCCTGAACTTGTTGGCAGGACGTCTGCTTTCTTATTCTTCCCTGAGAGGTGAGCCAAGGTCGGCTGTAGGGGAGGAGGAGGCCGTAAATTTAATTAAATTAATATTTCCACATGAATAATACCATAAAGTTATAGTGTAAATTTTGTGAGAAGTTGGTCAGGGAACTTAAGAAAATAGTCAGGGAATAGTCAGAGAGAATTTTTTTTTACAAATACTGTAGGAGCCCTGTATAATTTGAAGGTGCTTGGATTTTTTTTTCTTTTTTGTTCATTGATAACTTTTTTCCTATATGTGAACAAAGAAGTACGCAAAACAATACTAGAATTGTGACAGTGCGGAAAATAACGTTTTTTTTGTAAACAGATAATAAGACATCAATGACTTTCAGGTGGTAGAAGAAAGAAAAATCTCGACAAGACTTCTTTTTGGTTGTATTTTGAGCAGTTGGAGCTATTAACTAAAGCAACAAGTTTTCCGTTGTTTCCAATCCATTTCTGACCTAAAATCTACTAAACAATTCTTGTCTCTGATCATCAGTTATTTTGCACTGTCTTTTATCTTTAGAATTTGTACTTTTTTTATGTATACCTTTCTCCCATTTTTCTAGAGCCTTGCGTTATCTTATCTTTTGATCCACTTTTTTCCCTCCTCTTTCCTTTGGATTCTTTTTATTTCATTCTGGATGTTTTTGCCTTATTCCTTCTCCTATTACTTGGGTCACTCTCCTTTTTTCGCTTTTTTTTTCTTATCTTCCTCATCAGCACTTTTTGTACTATTTTCCAAAAATGTAATCCTAAATGTATGTCACTAAACTGCCCTAGATTATCATCTTCTAAGTAAACTTCCTTACTTGACATGACATGCGTATAACTGGAACAGGTAGTAAGATGCGGTGCTAATAATAATAATAATTATTATTATTATTATTATTATTATAATTAAAAATAAATAATAATAAATCATCCATGACGTCAAATTTCAGACTGGTACTTAGATTTATCAATTATATTCAACTTTGAACCAATCGAGTTTTAGCTAGACATCAGTGGCATAGTATCTGTATTTTCCTTCAACACCATTTTCAAAATAAACACAGCTCGGGACTGTTGAAGGCAGAAAAATAAAAATCTTCGGTGTTCAATAATGTCAAAACCGCAAACGCATTTCTTTCGTTACTATTCTGTGAAAATATGTAAATTTCAAAACCTCGTATCTCAAATGTTTTTATGAAAAACTATTAAGTTTCTCCTGTTTTTGTTTTTTTGTTCTGAAATTTAAACTAACAATTGAAATACAATAACTGAAATACAACTAATTTGATTATAACATTACATCATTAAAATCACCCTAACAAATAAAAAACACCATAACCTCAAATGTTCATGCACAATCGTTATTACGCGTCTTACTACCCATTCGGGTTATACGCTTAAGTACTAATTACACTAATGGGTTAGGAATTGGGAAGGTTGAATATATAGGAAGTGAACCCGCATTTGCGTGGAGGGAGAGTGGAAAACCATTTAGGAAAAATTTGAACCTCGATCTCCCCCCATCCTCGGCAGTCGAGCTCAACACGACTAGCGCGTTAGCTAACTACTTTATATTAGAATTCTATGTAATTATGGTAGGCACTATCTTTGAAATAAAAAATAGTACTTAGCATTATTTACTATGTTGTTTATCAAAATACTCCACTTTTCACTTCAATCCAGGCAAAAAAAAATCACTAAGCCATTTTCATGAGATACCCACTTAGATACGGGGGTTTTAAAATTTTGCCTAAAAGTATTTTAAGATGCGAGTATTTTACTCTTGCTATATTATTACAACAGACAAAACAAAGAAGAAAAAAGTTTCCTTTGAACTAATCTTGACTTTATAGAGCAAGAATTTAAAATTACTCTAATTCTGTTTATACTTCTTTTAGTAAGTTTATTTTAAAATACATCTTTCTGGAAATAGCAAGAGCTATTATACTAACCATGAGCACCAACGTTTCAATACCCAGTATACAAAACCCTATTCAACCAATAAAAGAAAGCCTCCCATAAGATCAACCAAAGGTTCACTCTCTTATAAAGAAACATTTGGTAGATAGTTTTGATCATCTTCAGGAGATAATATTCAACCATTTGTGATTAACTACTGAACTTTAAGTCTTCATGTATTGTGCAATCAGGTTAATTGGAGTTCACTATACATGCAAATCCAATTAATTTAATGAGTTAATTATAATTAAATAGTCTGGTACCTCAGTCAGTAATGTTGCTTCTTATAAAATTAAGTTATGGTTAGATTTCTGGCATGGTATGGACTATGGGCAGTCTGCAAGAATGACGCTAAGCACAGCCGAAGTACAAGAAAAGTAGATTGAGCGGCTCAATTCCAAGAAATGACTCAATAAATTTAGTCACAGAAGTAACGCAAGTCTGAATCATGCTTCTGCTGTACTTGGCTGATACTTCAATGATATTTCGTCAAGATGGACTATCAAGACAGCTGTTTTCGTGACGAGGCTAAATAGACCTACCTTTACTAAACAACCACACAAGTTGTTTAAAGTAACTGTTAAACCTATTTTTTAAGTATCAAGAAAAGGCTTGGTTGCAAAGATAATTATAATGTGATCCTTACTATAAAAAATACTATTGAATAAATCTCATAAAAGATATATAATCCATTTTAATAATAAATACTAGTGTCTATTCCTTTGAATATTTACATTTTGCTGAGATTTCAGCAAGTATTTTTTTATTTTTTTAACTAAGTTATTCTAATATTGTTTTCAAGAGATTCATAGATATATTGTATTAGTAGTAAAATAACTTTTTAATATAATACAACAAATATAATTTTTAATTGCGCATAATTTTCGCACTAGCCCTCTCATTTTTTATCAAGTGTAGCAAATATATTTTTATTTTTATATTAAATTATTTTTTATCAATTTGTGCTTTGGCAATTTCGTACTGTAATGTTAAAGGACTAATCAACATAAATAATAAATCAATTATTCAGGTTCTATCTTGAGGTTTTGACGCGTCATGTGAGGGAAAATCTGCATCATGTGGGGGTTTATATGTGCTAGTTGCTTGATCTTGTCGAGTAAACGAACATATGTTTTGAGGTTAAGTTTAGAGTGCACCTATCACAAAAAAGAAATAAGCCTGCTTGAAAGATTTTATTTTACTCAAATTTTTTTTATTTTTATTTTTATTTTTATTTTAATACACCCACTTCTTAATTACTATACATCAGTATAATATAACACATCCAAATGAAAGGTCTAAGAAATTATAGATTGATCAAACCACATTTACCTTTGGGAAGTTACTAGCAGAGTTAGCATTCCTGGTTATTTCTTCTTATGATCTCTTCTTCGCTGCTAAAGTCACTACATTATTTGTTCTTTTCCAAAATCATATAATTTGTTATATGCATCAATAAATATATATATGTTCTTTCTAACTAAAAATTGCGTTTTTCATATTTTTCACCATTAAAAACAAATCTTATGATTGGTAAATTTACAAGCAAAATTGCCACTCAGTATAGAAGGCAGTGGATGCAGAGAAATTTACTTATCACCAGGGTGTGGTATCTCTGTGTAAGATTTCATCACATGACTGCGAGCCAGATCTTCTAGCGTGGCATCTGAAATACTTGGCAAGTACTTTGCCTCTACTTTTCTTGTGCTTGATTAGTACTTGGGCCATGCTTGGCGCCGTTCTTACATACCAACCTAGGTATTGTGTTTACTTTAGAATTAAGCTAGTTTGTAAGTGCTATGTTCATCATATAAGTTGATTCTATAAACTGCACATTAAATAAGCCAAAGTACTAACCATATAATAATAACATATTTTTAAATTGTGTTTCCGTACAGCAAAATGTTATTTTTAAACAGTTTTCATAACAAACCTCTATAAATATGTCAATCTGTGAGCGAGGGTACAGCTCTGTTTTGATGGTAGCCTCCATGGCTTGACGTAGGTGCATCGATATTTCTTGAGATTTTCTGTCTCCTCTTGGTCTATGCTTGCGCTCTCCTGTGCTGAAGGTGGCCATACTGTATTGACAGTTCACTAGAGCTTTATCGAACATGGTTTTTGACTTAACCCGGATCTAAGACAAATATAAAAAAAGTATTTTCAAAAGTCTCAACACTTAAGCAAAATTTCCATTAACAGTTATTTTAAATTACAATTAATATTACATTAAGTTTTTAAGTTATTTTCTTTCATGCTTAATGTCCTCTTGAAATTCCTCCATTTGAGACCGAGTAGGCATAACAAAAGTGTGGGAAATTTCTTAAGGAATTTTTGAAAAAATCAACTCGGAAGTTTGAAAACATTTATTTTTCATACACGTTGCTATTTTTAATCAGTAAATAATTTAAATTTTGGTACACACTGAAAATAAGAGTTAAATAAATACTGAATTGAAATGAATCTAAAAACCGAATACCTAAATATGTCTGATCATAGTTATTTGAAATTTTAACTTAACAACGCTTGAAAAGTTAGGTTAAGTTAGGTTGGGTGAAAACCATAATAACATATATAAATTATGTAAAATATGAAAGTTAAGTAACTTACCAATAAAAAATATTTTAAACATAAATTTGGGCTTTTATTATTTGTGATGTCATCTAGCAGGTGTGAAAGCTGTAACCAGTTTAGTTCTGATAGATACTTGATTGAGATGACATGTAATTTCATTAGTCGATGTTTAAAATGTATTCAAACAAGATAAAAAGATAATTATTATTGTGTATCATTTGCAAGAGTTGGGTTAGCTAAGAAAAAGAGTGAAATGTAGTCTTAGACACTTAAACTTATTAAGTTACATGTTTGTAAAAAGATCATTCTTTGGGATTTAAGCTAGTTTTAGGTGTAGGAGCTTTGTGTTCTCGAACTCAGATTTAAGCTTTGTTTCAAGCAACATTGTTGAATTATTCTGTTTCATAGGAGAGCTAATCATTTTTAATTTTGTCAAAAGATCAACCGCAAAAATTATCAAGGTGAATTATTTATTTATTAGCTATATTAATTTGTTAAGGTTAGTAAAATTATAAAATGAGATTTTGGAAATTAAAAATAAGTACCCTCAGGGCCAATATAGCCTACTCTTTATGATAGGTAATATCACAAAAGTAACGCATTCTAAGCACTGAGTCTATAGTGTCGTTGAGATCTTTGATCCTTGCCATGATCAATGTTGTGAAGGTTACAGTCTATCCAGCATATGAGTGATGGTAACTGAAAACAAATGTTGCCAGCTTTACTCTCATATCTATACATTCACCATACCAAGACTATGGGCCAGTTTCACAGTCATTTTTAGTACTCCCCAAGTGAGGCACTATAATAAAACAAGACGACATTTACCTAGACTTGAATGGAGTAGGCCAGTTTCAGAGTCAGACTTAGTACACCTTAAGTGAGGCGCTATAATAAAACAATACGACATCTACCTAAACTTGAAGAGAGTAGGCCAGTTTCAGAGTCAGACTTAGTACACCTCAAGTGAGGCGCTATAATAAAACAATACGACATCTACCTAAACTTGAATAGAGTAGGCCAGTTTCAGAGTCAGACTTAGTACACCTCAAGTAAGGCGCTATAATGAAACAAGACGACACATACCTAGACTTGATTGGAATATGCCAGTTTCGCATATAAAACTGGCTCATTCCATTCAGGTCAAGGTAGGTGTTGTCCCGTATTTAGTATGGCGTTGCATTTGAGGCGTACTCAATTTGACTATGAAACTGGTCCCATATTTTGAGCTGCTGTCATTTTTGGCAGTCATAACTTTCAGAACAAATAATTTCTTTTTAATCATTATTATTTTAAGTGTTTTTACATTATTGGGATACAAACTTATGAAAATAATCGTTTTGAAGTTTCTTTTTTGTGGTTCACTTAAAAATGCTTTACAAACGAAAGCTTCTAAAAAACTGCCTTCTCTTCAAGAATGAAAATGGTGAACCAGAAGAAATTAGGGCTGTTGGTGATGTCATTCAAACCATAATCGGTTGTGTTCATGCGCATGTGTTTACAAAATAAAAAAGATATTTTTAAATTAATATTTTGTATGACTCTTTCTCTAAGTTATAAAAAACATTTAAATTTATTTTATAATTTACGATGACCAGTTATAAGATACAAATGTGAATAGAATAATTTTTAATTTATTATTTCTTGTATTTTCTCTTGGTGCCACAAACACACACAAAAAAATTCTCCCAATTAGACCTAGTTAGAAAACAACCAATTATACAATAATAAGGAAAATATTATATTTTTAGCACCGCGTCTTACTACCACTATGCACTAAGGGCATACTTGTTCCTGAACAGTGAGTTTTGGGTATTTTTAATGCATCAACATGCCGGGTTGCAATTTTTTTATGTAGCCAATAGGTTAGACAATAGGCCACCCAGTGTACATTGATTGAAAAACACGTCTTGTCTGGCGCAATTATATTTCAGACAACTATCTGTTGGAAATGGTATTTAGCACTCTGATGTTGGAGGTATGTGTCACCATAGTATGGTAAATTACCAAAGGAACTTCATAGATACTACCACATGAACAGGTACTAACAACGTCAAAAGCTATTGGTCCAGAATAATATGCTTCAGCGGGAGGTTGGGGGTTCTACTTTCTAAAATAATTTTTAAATGGGTTTATGTGGATAAAGATTCACAGAAAATTACTTATGAAGCTTTTCCTGCCATGAGAGAAGATATGGTCGATTGATAGGCCTATCTTGTGACTTAGTTAAGTTTTTTAATTAATATGCCATCATTTTTCTCTAAGGATATGATAAAATAGGTAAATTTTTATTGAAAAAAAAGCCTCAAATACACCATATTGAGTGTATGGTCCCCACTAATAGCTCTACTTGTGTATATTGCACCAGATAAACAACTTGATAGGCCTATACATATATATTTTTATAAACAAAAGTAGTACTCTGCCAGGCAAATCCATTTCACATCACCTCCTTCGGTGGCCACATAGTCTTAAGAAGCTCTCGCAATAGGTTGAAATGCATATGACGAAATCAGGGTTTGAATCCCAATAAGGTGTCCTGAGGGTGTTTTACCTAAATGGTATTCCACTCTACTTCCAAACAAATGTGGGCACACTTCCTCTAAATGCAACCCTCATCCTTAATACATAAGGGGTCAAGAAAGTTTCTAGGTTTTTTTTTGTTAATATAACACATAAAAGATTATGTTAATCTTATTCTGATTAAATATGATAGGTGTTTTAGTGTATTATGGTTTTTAGGTTGGTAATTCTGTAGTTATATCAACTTTTTTTTTTGCGTAGTTAGGCTACATAAATTTAAGTTTTTGTAAGAGGATTAAATAAAGCTGTGTGTGAGTGTGATTTATGTCAATTCATTAAAAGATCTACCTACAATCTGTGTTTGATAAGGGGGTAAGATAAAAATAATTTGTATTTGTTTATAGTTAAAAAAAATCAAACAAGCTTAACCTAACTTTCAAAAAATGTTTACCTGATGTGGACCATAAACGGCAGCCAGTACTTTGGTATTGCCCTGTTCCAAATATGCACTCCCATCTGGTTGAGTAAATACTCCTAATTTGCAACGTATTTTTCTTAGTTCGTTTGCCCTTCTTCCATCCAAACGGAGGCCTTGATCAGAGAGCAATTCCATTCCCGCCATAAAAGGAAACAATCAAAACAAAGCATAAGAAATCACAATGGATTAAAATTAACAACAAGAAACCACACTCAGTCACAGATGAAACATAGTTGAATCCACAGATCAAGATAGCCCGAAAGAATTGTTGAGTCTGGGTGAAAATAGTTGTTGATGATATCACTTTTTTGTTGTTTAAACTAGTGGTCTCGATGGCTCTGTAGGGATTTTATTTGCGTGGCATTATTAATATTATTACATTTTCATATATTTTTAACTAAAACATTATTATGTATTCAGCTCTTTCGCAAATCCAACTCACTTAAACAGATTTCATTAAATAATATTTTTCAAACCAAATGTAATAATAAATTAAATTTTCAACATTATTTTATTGATTTATTTAGCACCGCGTCTTACTACCCGTTCGGGTTATATGCTTAAGTACTAATTACGCTAATGGATTAGGAATTGGGAAGGTTGAATTAAGAGGAAGTGAACCCGCATTTGCGTGGATGGAGAGNAGTTCACCCGACCAAGATTCGAATCTCGATCTCCCCGTCCTCGGCAGTCGGGCTCAACACGACTAGCGCGTTAGCCAACTACGCCACCGAGGCGGGTATTTTCAACATTAATTACCAATATTTACAAGCTTTAAAAGCGAATCTTATTCGGTTGAAAAATAGTTTTAATCAAATCGGTTCTAGTGTAAAGGTTCACAAAGTTAAGATTTTTCTTAGTTATAAATCTTTAAACTCTGAAACTAACACAACAAATATAAGCGGATACATTAAGGAAATACTAATAAAAATAATCTAAGTTTAGGATAATTTTTATCTATATTATAAAACAATATATACCGGTACATTTTTTTCATAATGTACACACTGATATTTTTTTAATACAAAAAAGTTTACACTTAATGTTGGGTACTTAACATCTTACAATCATTAAGTATCTAATATAACCCTCTCATTTCTACCAATTTGGCATAGAGTATTAACATGGTGAAATAATATTTATGTTCTGTTTATCAAGATGTATTAAAATAAAGTGAATATATGTTTGAATGACGTTTGTGGTTTCCAACCTTGGCGTCACGATGTATTCTGGTATGAGGGTTGCAATGTTTGTTGAGATAAATGCATTGTTTTTACTTTTTTAAGCGATTATAATGGTTTTCGGTAAGGTGCTAGATTCAAATAGAAAGATAAGTTGCTATAAGGATAAAATCTAAGTTATTGCTAAGGCTATTTTTGGCTATCCAACTCTGATAATTGTCTGCATACTTAATTGATTGTTGTAGATTGGTGTTTGGGTGAGGGACACGCTGTCATAGCTTCTAAAATATCAATATTTTTGCAACGTCCTAATTGCATTCATAAAATCATATAAGCAATTTACAGTTTAACAATTAAAACAAGAATCGGTAGGCTTTACGGCATACTCGTTAGTTAGGTTTGGTTGGTTAGTGATGAGGTCCGGATTTCAATTCCAGCCTGGTAAACTGATAATAATTTTTCTTAGACAGTTTCTCCATCTTCCCTCACGCGAATAATAGTATATTTCCCCTAAATTATGCCATTCCCACCTGTTTAGTCTTGGTTGTAAATTTGTTATTATGCTTGTTTTTAGATTTTGTTTTATTTTAAGTCTAAAGAATATTTTTGTTTACTATGTTGTTTAGAATTTTTAGTTGCCACTATTTTTACTACTTTTTTTAATGATTTCTGATTGAACACCCAGTTTTCCCCCCTGAACAATCAGTTACCTCCTTCTTTTTTACTTTTAATTACTGGCAGTTGGCTTATGGCTCTCCTAGAAGCAACATGTGTGCGTATTAAGTCCTCATTTTTAGTTTAGTTGCTGTGTTGGTGTACTCCATGCAGTGCCGTGCACCGCTGCAATATTAAGGGGGCAGCGGAAACTTCCTAGTCCTACCTGTGGTTTATCAACTGAAGGTGGGGATAGTGTGGAAGTTTACATGACATAGAAAACAGTTTGAGTGAAGATAAAAATTTAATGTACAAAAAATAGAGATTACAAAAGATTATTGATGGCAATTTATAAGTTTATTTTCGTCTGTATTAATTACGTGACAATACGTTGACACTGTGACATTAACAACACAGAAAGACAATGACTACTGAGAATGAGAGAGAAAAAAGTTTAATTTATCTACTAGACTATTTTGTGTTTGCGTTTTTGACACGGGGTTTTGTCTTAACGTTATTGGCAGAGTTTTCAGTTAGCATTTAGTTTTTAAAACGGGGTTTTGTTTTAGCGTTATTGACACGGAGTTTAATGTTTTATGTGAAGCTTATTGACATGGTGTTTTGTGGGAGCCTTATTGACACGGAATTTTGTGGGCCTTATTGACACGGGGCTTTGTTTAAACGTTATTTGATATTGAGTTTTGTCTTAGCTTTAATGACACGGGGTTCTATATAAGCCTTATACACACAGGTTTTGTAGGAGTCTTGTTAACACGGGGTTTTGTGGGAGCCTTATTGACACGGGTTTTGGTGTGAGCCTTAGTAACATGAAGTTTTGTGAGAGACTTATTGACATGGTGTTTTATGGGATCTTTATTAACATGGGCTTTGGTGTGAGCCTTATTAACTCGGAGTGTATAAGCCTTATTGAATCTTTTTTTTTAACATTATCGATACGGAGTTTTGTTTTAGGGTTATTGACGGTCGGGATGCAGAAAAAAGGGCGCATAATATTTTTGGCGTCCATGAATGCAAGGACAATCAAATCAGAGACTGCATATGAAATTACGTGTTTGTTTAAATAATGTGAATAGTTTATGTATTCAAAAAAAGCACAATTGTATTTTTAATCTTTGATTTATTAGGCGGTGTTTAGTAAACTTTAATAAAAAATTGTCCTATTTTAAACTTAAAATAGTATTTGTGCAACACCATCTAATATATTTAGTTTTTAAATTATTGCTGTAAGCGATAACAAACATAAATTCATCTTAAATGCAAATTTTCCCCAACATAGTTTGTTTTTCTCTTACGTGCGTGCACTAAATGATTAAAAAAAAGCCAACTAAGTTAAGGTTCCCATGCGTCCCGTTTTCCTCGGGACGGTGTCATATTTTGATAAAATGTTACGTTGTCCCAGATTTATTAAAAATATTCCGCTTTTTAAGTGGGTAATGGATTTTATTAGGTTTTTTTTTAGTATAACCATGTAACTAACACTACTGGTGGCTAATCCATGAAACGTTATTTACCAAATTACCGTACCAATATAAAATTGTGTGAAATGTTCACTCATTTTACAAGGCAAGATATAAATGTTGAGAATCTAAAATGCCTAATTAGTTTTTATTTGGCACTGTCAGAATCCAATATAGCTGTTGAACGTGTTTTTTCATTAATAAATCCGCTGTGGACAGACGAATAAAACAAACTTAAAATATTGTGACGGAGAAAGATTTAACCATTGTGAAAACCCATTTTAAATATAATTTCTCTTGTGCTGCGTTCTATATCCAAATATCAAAAGAAAAAAAAATTCTTAAACAGGTCCATAATTCTGATAAATATGCTGATGGATCTAAAATGTAAATTTAACTATTATGTACTTTTTAAAGGTGGAATTTCTCAAATTAATTATGTTTGTGAATTATAATTCTTTATTAAAATGGAATTTATGTCAGTTAATGTGTGTAGTTATATATCAGTACCTATTTATTTAAAATGTAACATATCATATATTTATTTTGATTTTCTAATAGTTAACATGTACCTTTTTTTCTAAATGTATTTGGTTTTTCAAATAGAGATTTGAAAATATCCCAATTTAAAATAAAAAAAACTTATGGGAACCCTAAACTAAGTGGATCTCTATACAAATTTGCTCCGTTACCGTTAGTCGTATACTTTTGCACATCTTTGTTGTACCTACAACGTTTTCGTTAATTCTTACTTTAGGGTTTATGAGGAAATTAATATCCTGCCTTACAAAATATAATAAATTTCAGTTCCGTGTATAGAAGTTGAAGCTAGAGAGTTGGCAATCTTGCTCTAAAATGACATGACATATGCAAGTTATTACGTTAATCACGAAAGTTGGAATGTATGTTTAACTTTTAAAAATATAATTCCTGTGATTTTGTTTATATTTTAGGCTCACAATATCTCTTTGCATTAAATAAAAACAATTAAAACAATATATTTATCTTTTTAGCTCAAAGGTTACCTCAAAACACATGTATGGTATCATTCCGCCTTCAATGATTGTTTACATTCTGCCTTTTCATTACATAACATAGAAGGAGCGTGATGATAACTGGAACGTCATGACATGACATCTAAAAATCTCTTTATAAAAAGAGTCAGAGAACAATCTTGTTTAGTTTGTCAGTGAACTTCACTGTTGTTATCACGCAGCTAGGTGAAATTAACCTCTTGTTTTGAGATGGGGAGAAATGGAAAGTTTCAATTCGCGATCGATAGAGGCGGCACTTTCACAGATATTTACGCGAAATGTCCAGGCGGCAAAATTCGAGTGATGAAACTACTCTCTGTAGACCCAGAAAACTACCCTGACGCTCCGAGGGAGGGAATTAGAAGAATTTTAGAAGAGGTAAGATTTATAGATAGTTTATATTGGTAGGCTATATATTTAAATTAATATTTAAGAGCGGAATATTTTTAAAACATTTAATTGGTGAGGCTTTTTGAATATACTTCTCTAAATACTGATAATAATGTATGTGCATGTGTGAATACCTTATACTTAAGTTGCTGGTATAAATTAAAAATATGTTTTATGAAATCAACTTTTTTAATTTTCAAGATGAGAGTATTGTTAAATGAGAACACTAAATTATTGTTATGATAACAATAATAGACCTACTTGGATCAGGTCTGAATAACATTTTGTTCCTGCAGTATTTGAGAGGAAGATATAAGTTATTTTCTTTAGAAATCTACTATTTGATGCACCCTCTGCTACGCAGGCTTTCATATTTCACCTAGAAAAACATGAAATACCATAGAATTGATCAAATATGGCCACTTTTAATTGTTAGAATAAAAAAAGTTTTTATCATAAGAAATACCCTAAATGAAGAAAAATGCCATTTATTTGAAATTTTATATCCTAAGATTAATTTGCATGAGCAGTCTTAACATATTTTTTTTAGCTGGGTTGTTGAAAGTATATTAATGAATCCCATCACACTTTGATTCATGTGTTTGGGTCTTATAATAAAGTTGCTTGTGCTATCAACTAAACAATTAGTGTCATAGTGTGCACTTTTCACAAACAGTTTTAGACTTTGGTGAATGAAAATATGCCTTCTCAGATCATGTGAGCTATTAATTTAGTGGTTAACCCCTTTTTCTTCCACAACATAGTGTGGTTACCTACTTAATTGATTTTTTAAAATCTTAACACATATTTTATATACATCTCTACTTTTAACTAGCTTATTTTTGTGTTGCTGGCAGCAAACAGTTAAGCTTATCTATATTTATAAATAATGGTGTCTGTGTTTGTATAGTTTTGGTTATTTTTTCTTCAACTGTGTGGCACATGGATAGTGTGGAATACAAATCAAATTAAAAGGAATTTAGTTCACTTTCACCTTCTCCACCCTCGGTCAATACTAATGACCAAAAAATATTTTTTTGATAACATCCATGTCTCCAAACCAAGCTTGAACTAACCAAAACCGACATTTTGATGACTTTGCTACAGGTGGCAATAATTTTTTTCTCTGGTTGTCTTATTAAGGCTTAAAACCTTGTAAATGTAACCACTGTCTCATTGAGGGGGAATTAGGAAACTATATGTAGGCCTCTATGTCACTGATTGAGGATGATTATGTAAACTTGCATTGATAAATCATTTGAATGATTTAAATTTTAGTAGCTAGTCATTAACTTAGTTAGGTTTGCTACACACCTGGAAAATAGAAAAATCAGGGAATTTATTGTGATTAATAAAAGTAAGCTTAAGGG
Source organism: Timema genevievae (assembly GCA_902155825.1). Classification (NCBI taxonomy): domain Eukaryota; kingdom Metazoa; phylum Arthropoda; class Insecta; order Phasmatodea; family Timematidae; genus Timema; species Timema genevievae. The sequence continues at coordinate 41,165 of CABFWO010002618.1, forward strand.
AAATTTAAAAATATAATGGAATTTCGATATTTTTGCAAAATATGAAGAAATAAGTCTCTAAGAGTTATGGTTTGTGCAAGTAAAACTGCTAGAGTCAGTGTAATCCTGGCTTTAAGTTTGTAAATAAAGAGTAAGAAAATATTTATTATACTTTTACTGGATTTGATAACTGTATTCATTATGAAGCTATAGACCTACAGTCCATCAGAACATGCTCAAACTATTAATATTTTACATTTTATGTCATGTAGGCCAACATTTACCACTATATTTTTCCCCACAGTATTAAAATGCCAATGTCCGTGCATATCAAAGCGGCAAATAGTATTTAGTTAAATAACTGTGGGTGTTAAAGGTTGCATTTACAAAAAAAATATTACTACATCTAATGCATATTCCATATTTAATAGCGATTTTCAAATTCAGTAATTTTAGAATCTTGTAACAAATTAGTGAAATGACAACAGCAAAATTAAGAAATGTTCAATTTATAGTTTTGCTCAAAAGGCTGAAGAATTTTTTTTTTGTATGGTAAAATAGAAAAAGTTAGGACATTTCAAACATTCTTTATTTATTCTGTTTATATGATAGTTCTAATTAGATTGTTTTGTCTTTTAAATAATAATAAAACTAATTTTTAAATGATGTTTGACAATAATTAGAATAAAAAGCAGAAATGTAGTATAATAAAACTAATGGACCAGATTAACAAATAGGCCCAACTATTTTAAAACCAAGAATAACTCACAGTTGAAATCAATGTTATAAAAAGTAGGCTAAATAGTCAAAACTTGATTAAAATGTTTATAAAGTTTAAAAAGTTATAAAAGACATTTAACAACTAAGAAATTCCAAACTATTGGTCTTTAAAAAGTTTATATTAATTTTTGAAAAATAAAGTCTTATGGTCAGTTATTTTGCCCACCCTGCTTTCATATATATTTAATTGATCAGAGATCTTTCAGCAATTCATGCTATCATCAGTGTTGAAAAGTGGAGTGGTGTAACCAGAGTTATAAAACGTCAAATGTACTAGTCACACCACTCCATAACACACAACTTCATAACTCATCCAGTTAGTAACACCACTCCACGTTTTTAAGGCTGATGATTGCATGAATTGCCAAAAGATTCCCAATCAATTAAATATATATGAAGGCACAGTGAACAAGATAACTGACAATAATACCTTTGATTTTTTTAATTTTCATAAATTTTTTATAGGCCAATGGTTTTGATTTTTTTAAGTGTTACATGTCTTTTATGACTTTTTAAACTTAATAAACATTTTAATCAAGTTTTGACTATTTACTTGTATAATATAGATGACAACTTTGTGTTTATGATTTCAACTGTGACTTGTTCTTGGTTTAAATATAAGTATTTATTAATCTGGTCCATTCATTTTATTATAAATATGTGCTTTTGATTCTAATTATTGTCCAACATAATTTATTGAACAGTGTTTTTTTTTAATTCAACCTTTCTTGTTAATTTCTTATGTATATATTGAAATAAAACATAATTTTGAGGCCAATGAAATAATCAAATTTTGTTTTATAGTAGGAGTGTCATGTTTAGTATGCATACAACCTGATCGAGTACTAAGATACGGTGCTAAAAAAATAAGTTTACCCTGTTTTTTACTATGGTCGGCATTTTACTACCCATCTGGGCTATCCGCATATAACATTAATAAGGTAGCGTTGATGAAGGTAGAATTTAGAAAAAATATACCTGCATCTTCATATATAAAGAATGGTAAACCATCACCTTTCTACACCTGGCCGATATTTGAACCTTGACCTCATCACCAGCAAACCAGATATGACTGATGCCTTTGGCTACAGGTTCCATAGGTGTACTTGTTAACTGCATACATTACAGTGCTGTATTTAGTAGTATTTTGTCACAGGATTTAATCAAATATATGTCTTATATATTTTGTAACACACATTAATATTATTACAGAGGAAAAAGTTAATAAGCGTAAGTAAGCCTATACAGAGAATAAGGAACGTCACAAAGGTTTATAATGTCTTGCAGGCAAACAATTATTGCCATATCATAATTTCTCAGCTCAGAAAGTTTAACCTACTTGAATAGATATTGTCTGACTAGCATTCATAAACCATACTTATTTATATTACAACCATTAAAATTGACAATATATCATATCATAAGTGAAAGCTCTAAAACATGAGGTTCAATATATTAGGAACCATGTTTTAGAGCTGTTACCACCAATTTTAATGGTTATGGTAGAAAATCTATCGATGTTGGTTTTGCTACATTTACTACCCTACTATGTTTAGGCTATTGCATTTGAAAATTTCTTCATATAAATTCTACTCAAGATGGGAAAATTAACCTCAGAGCAGCTATTCAGGGTTGTCCCTGACCTCCGAGTCAGTAAGGTACACAGCAGGGCTGTGGAATCGGAAGCAGTTTTGGGTGGAGTTGGTAAAAATGTACCGACTCTGAAGCCGGCTTCAAAATAAAAACTAATTATATTATAACAATATATGGTAAAGATATCATTGTGATTAAAAAAACTTTTTTTTTGTTCCTTAAGACCAATATTTGACATGTGGATTATTCAAAATATAATTTGACATTGCCAAAGAAGCTTAGGCTACCATGAAGTAATCTGCATTGTAGCATTTTAATGCAGTAAATTTATTACTAATTAATATAATTGAGCCATTTATGTAGGAGGCAGAGTTGTACAGTAGAAAAATAGGGGAGTCTGATTCAAATATTTGGCATTCAGACTCCACAGTCCTGGTAGGCCTATAGAGACATTTTTATTAGACAAGGTCAAAAGTAAAAACAAATCTTTTAAATAAAGTCTTATACCAAAATATATTAAGAAGCTTGCACGTGTCAGTACTTGGAATGGATATTAAAAAAACATGGAAACTCATACCATGGAAAAAATAAGTCTAAATAACAACTGATACTTTGATATAAAACATGTTAGCCTATATTTAGTTTTAGGCTGGGTCTATCTTCATGCATAAAGTTGATATAACTTTAACTTATATGTTATGCATGGAGTGTAGCCTAGGCCTATATAATCATTAAACTTTGGAGTTATTAGCTAATGAGAATGCAAGGAAATGAAATAGGCTTAGCCAATTAAACGCCAGTATGCAGGCAAACAAAAATAATTAGCTTCTGTGTTTTTTTTAGCACTGCATTTTACTACCTGTTCGGGTTATACGCTTATGTTCTAATTACACTAATGGTTTTAGGGATTAGAAAAGTTATATTTATATGAAGTATACCCATATTTGCATGGAGGGAGAGCAGAAAACCAATTTTGGAAAGACGAATTTTCTTTGTTTTAGCATCAATGACTATGATTATGACTATGATTATTTAAAATAAAGGGAGAAATATTACATTTTCACGATGCTGTTATTGAGAAGTAGGTCTACTATAATATTCATGACCAAAAAAAATCAAGCTCCAAATCAAAATAAAAATTGATTTAATAGTAGGCCTACAGACAAAACTTAAATTTGGTTAAATTCAAGTTAAAAAAAATACAACTTAATTAATGTTGTTTATCAAATGAACCCTTTATTGAAGTATTTTTAAACTTCGGCTAGTAGTGGAAAGAAGTTTTAAGCCATTTTTTTAAAATAAGAAACCAATGATTTAAGATGTTGAATAGGTTACACTACGTTTCATTATAAACCAATGTATTTTTCTTATTGTGGACTGTACTTACGTTATACAATATGTACTACCTATTAATTATACATGAATATAAACCATGCCTTAGTGTGTACAGAAAGTAGTTGTGCCTTATCTTTGACCTTTGAAATGTTAACTGTAGCAATAATACTCGTTGTCTTGTACATTTTCAATTCTTTTTTTATTACATAATGTTATTATTCTCAAGTTATACTTGTATCTGTTTGGTTGGGCGAGAATAGTTAGGCTTCATATTAAGATGAGTTTAATCTTTAAATTTAGCTAATTTAGCTAAAAATTAAGCGATTTAAAAACTCCCAATAGTACACACTAGGTGTGGTGTTTTATAGGTCTTTCTCTCTTTTTTTTTAATCGTATGGCACATTTGACCGAGAGGGACATGACATTCAGATTCAGTCGCCTTATGTGTAGACTATTAGTCGCTCTGTTGGCACAGAACGTTGCTCAGGGTGAAACATAGGATGTTGTCTACACGTAGTACCCACAATGAGATGATGTGATGATAGTGTTTATGAAGGTGTTGAGCCAAGATCAGTTTTAACCTAACCTAACCCTGGTGACAATTGAGACTATTCCCCTAAAGAGAAAAAGAGCAAAGGTACCAGCTGGGAGCCCTAAGCTCGTAGCCAGATGCACTAAACACTACACCACGGGGCCAGTTTATAGGTCTCTGATAATGTTTGGGTTTGGTTCACAAATATCGTAAGCCTACTCACTCTTGCCTTTATCCAACAAAAAAACTGCCAAACTTAATTGTCATATTTCAAAATCTCATTTAATTTTGGCCCGAAATCAACCCATAAAGTAATCATTTTTTAAATTAGGCCTGAAATGCATATAAGTTTTTGAATTATGATTTAGATTTATGCACCCATTTCAAAGTAGCAAAATTAAGTTGAGTTATTGTCTGAAAAGAGCAGTAAAATTGTAGCTTAGCTGCTCTAAAATGTTGATTTTAATAATATAGCCTATCTTAACACTATCCAACTTTCATAGGGTTGATCTGTCAAAGTTCAAATTGACTAAAGGCTAGCTTATATTAATAAGTACCTATGTAAAAGGAGAATCAAAAACCATTTAGGAAAAAACACCTGACCAGGATTCAAAGCTCGATCTTTTTGTCACTGAAATTTAGTAATTGTTTTAAACATGTGACCATTGATGTGAAGTTGGTCAAAATTGAGATTAGGCACAAAGTGAAGTGTTCCATTATGTTTAAGTAAATAACGTGCCGGTGTCCTATTGCCTCGAGTAATGATATGCAATTTAAATTTAATTTACACATCTATTGATGTGTCTCATAGAAAGAATATAGATGATTACCAGATAAGCTTTGGGAATAACATATTGAAAAGAGCCAAGGAAGCAAAATATCTTGGTCTGACCATTGACAGCTCACTATCTTGGAGCCCACATATAAACCATGTCACAAAAAAATTAGGGGTCCAGTTGGGGTGCTAAAAAAACTTTCCTATAAATTCACTCCGAACGTGTTAAAGCCCATCTACTTTGCTCTGGTTAACTCGCATTTGTCCTACCTAAATGTAATCTGGGGTAATACTTTTAAAAGTCATTTAATACCACTAATAAGACTACAAAACACAGCACTAAAAAATATTTTTCGGCTGCCCAGCGGTGTGGACGGCGACATTAAACTCAAAAGTTTGGGTATTTTGAAATTAACAGAAGCTATTTTTTTTATACGGTTGTAATGGTATATAAACTTGAAAACAACTTAACTATTAGTAACCTAAAAATTGGGGAACACAAAAAGGGGAACTACTTTACAAGAAGTCTGGATAATTATTTCCAGAACAGAGTAAACACCACTACTTTTGGACTCTACTCAATAAAGATCAAGGGACTAAAATTTTTCAATATAATACCACAAGAAATAAAGATGAAGAAACTTAATCTTTTTAAAAAAGAAGTTAAGAGGTACATTCTGGAAAATAATTTTTCCCAGGTGATATGTGGGTGAAAAGGTAGCTGAAATTTTGTAGCAACTGATGTGATAATTTGAGCTGAATCTATATGTATACTGTACTAAAAAAAAATTAAAGTTTTTATACTATTATTATTTTTGTTGTTGTTGTAATCTTACTATCATTGGGGTGATTGCATCTAAAAAAATGTGGCCGGGTGAGGACAAATAATGTATAGCCTGTAATAGATATCACTTTCCTAAATGTATGTAACAGGGGAGTGAATGAACCACACCTATTTTAGGATGTTTATATATGTACGAGCCGATTTTGGCTCTTTTTATAAACAAATTCTGAATAAATAAATAAAAATAAATAAAATATGATTCAAAATAAATAAATACCTAAATATTTCAATTTCATTAGTCTTATAATAACTATGCATAAATAAAATATATATCAATTTAATTTTTAAAATACCAGTACCAGTTTTTAAAGTAGCAGTAGGCAATATTTTCTTTAAATTGTCTACATTTTTGTGTATGCCTAGGTACTTTTAAAGTTTTATACTACTACTTACTGTATGGTAGGATGTGTTTTAACATATAAGGCAAATAAACATTTGCTCCTTAAATGAAAAATGAAATTCATTTTTACATAACCTAGCAGCACGAAGATAAACATTGCATTGTTGCCAGATTTGGCAAAGAAAAGGACCCTTTAGAATGCTGTTTGCACATCTTTACTGCGTTAGATCACAAATAATACACCCAAAATAAAATTTACAATATGTAGTTTTAAAGCTGTACCTACAGTGAAAAGCTAATTGCTAAATATGGTTCTGCTGTTGGTAGAGAATGTTCTTGGTTCCTTTAGAGAATTTTTTTCTTCAAAAAAACCTTAAGGCCTACCTTGAAGTGTTATTCATTCTATACAATACAAAAAAGTCAGCCATTAAAATTTCTGGTCGATTAATCAAATAATTAGTTACTTATAATGCCTTCAGAATACACACAACCACTTTGCATGGTGATAACTATTCTCAATATGTATTAACACAACCAAAATTTGATTTTGTTTGAATTTTAATAGGCTTGAAAGGTTAGGTTAAGCTTGGTTGATATTTTTATATTATAAACACATTGTGTTTGATATGGAAAAAAGCAAGATGTTAACAGCGTGTTTGCTGTAGACTTTTGCGTCTTGTGATACCTTGTAAAATAGGCAAATCAAGCAAATATTTTCTAAATCATTAATTAAACACCCGTAGTTTTAGTATATGAATGGCCGACTTTTTTTGTGTCTCATCTTATTAATAGCAGTGCAAGGTAGGTTCTTTTTATTTTTAATATTTTCTCAAAAGAAACCGCAAACGTTCTTGACCTTATGTGCCTTCAATTCGCAAGGTGAAAAGCAAACAATTTGTTCCCCGATTTACAGAACAATTGTTTGACATGGATTGTCCACTTGTCTGGATGTGTATGAGTAAACTGTCTGAATGCCACATCAAGCTGGGGCAGAATACTGCGAATAGATTGTTCATGGTCACCTGAACACCAGGCGACACTTAGGTGGAACGACGGATCCTCGAAGAAGCAAGGTAGTTTGAACTCGGCCAAACATTTGTCCAACTCCTGAACACAAGCCATCAACGCCTCTTGTCCAACCTGTACGGTTAGGCCTATGAAGGTGCGAGTCTTTTCATCATTGCAGTAAACCTGAACTGAACCAAACGTAATGTTGAAGCTAGGAAGCTCCTTAATTGACTGTCTCACAGACTCGATAAAGGAATCAATCCAGTGGTGTTTCAACACAAATGTTTTTGTCAGGCTTACATGAAATTCGTCAACTGGTTCTATTGGTACTGGTACAACAGTTTCACATAACACTTTGACAACATCCATAAAGGATTGTAAAACAAGATTTGTTTCACACTGCACATAAACAAATGTCGACCAGTTCCCTCGCTCATGCGCAAAGGATCTAACACGGCCCTGGTGAAGTTCTGGATTATCTTTCGGTCGATCTTCGGACACTAGGAATAGTGAATTAAGAGCAACAGGCGGCGGTAAGCTAATTAATTTTGGAACAATTTGGTTGTTCATAACTTTCTTTGTTTCATTTTCTGACCATTCTTTGGGAGATTCTCGCTTGACAGAAACTCTAGCTCCTGGTACATCATCATCCTCATCACTGCCATCACTATGATTATAAACGCTTAGCAAAGATAACGATCCTTTCGAAGATGCCGACATAGTTAAGATATTAAAAATTTTACTAAACTCAAGGTTATAATATGAAATGAATCCCACTGGAACTTGATAGCTACTACTGAACTTACGCAACATGTTTATACTCGCTCGGGATCCATGTTTGATTTTACTTAAGTGCTGCTATCTGTTTAGTTAATTTAAACCTTAGATTATAATATAGCACCTTTGAATGGTAAATAAAAAATTAACTTGTGTCTACCTAGTTTAAAAAATGACCGATACGCCTCTCTGCTATTCGCTATGATTTAAATGCGCACATGCTAACAATAATTTTGCTAAGATATTAATTTTTATATAATGCATGACGGGTTAAACTTAATCATTGATTTGTTATCATAGTTATATTAATCTTTGTATAATCACACAAATTTTTCTCACTTTTTTAAGAGCTAGCAATAAAATAAAAGTATATAACTGAAATTATTGCCAGTATTGCTTAGTTTACCAAATAAATTATTTGCGTGAAAAGAAAAGATCAATCAAAGATATTATTTAATCAATAACTTAGGCTATAGGCAGGGGCGGGTATGTTCTGCCATAATAACCTAGGCTGAAGCAAACTGCCATTAACTTGAGGGACGCCAAAAATTTGACTTAATCAGAAATTTAAAACATAAAATCTAAAAAGGGCAGTAAAAAATTTTTTTGTGTTGTACAATATACATAAATACAAAGTAAAAAAAAAACTAACTACACACGGTTATATTATACATTAATTCCAGTCAATCTACGGAAGGAGATTAGGAGTGTTTGTATATTAAATATATATACAGTGACCGCAAAACTGCTAGAGCTCGATTAGGATATTTCGGTTTGAGTCATTCTAACGTTCTGTACTCGCTCGACAAACATCTTGTTCTCTATTCTTTTTTTCCCTTCCACCTGCAATTTGCTATTTGTCACCCCACAAGTTTGATGCCCTGGGCTATAGCCCATTAAGCCCATATATAAATCCACCCACGGCTATATTACCTACTTAACTACTTTTGATTTTTCAAACAAATCTCCAATGGCCAATGGAAATAATCGGAATTACTAAAAAATAGAGTTTAGATTTGTATTATCTGTCGTTGTATACCACTCAAACTATAACATTTGAGAAATAAGGCAGTGTTAGCTTTTGCACGTTAGTTTAAGAGACAAATAATAAGAACTGGGTATGTCTTAAGAAAATGCTTAGGCACTTTGGAGCTAGGGCGGAAAAATTCCTAAGCCTTAGCTCATTCAGTAATGCGTTTTCCTTCTTTTCTCGGTTTCCGGGATTTGATACCTAGCAAGGCCCAACTTATATAAGATTGAAACGGTGGCAGCTTCTTTGTTATAAAATGCCAAATTATAGATTAGAGTGTATTGGTTCTTAAATTAATAAATACTAAAGTAGCTTATTGTCTCACTAGCATTAAAAAAAAGTCCTAGTAAACTAACCTTGTGATCATAGGTAATTAAAAGGTTCTAATTAACTTAGAATACTGTATTGTTTTTATTTTATTATCTTTAATACAAGGGATTATGATGAAAAATAGTTGCTAGGAGAAAGTAAACCCCCATGAGCGTAGAAAGGGGGTGGAAAAAAATATTCCCAGTGCACCACCACCCCTCCATTTACAAAGCCCCAATGTAATGAAAGTTCAACGCATGAAACCGTCTGACTACTGATGTACCGTAAGTGAAAATATAATATATCGACAATGAAAACCAAAAAACCCATAGACAACTGGATAGGTTTTCTATTCTTAAAATAATTCTTAAGGTATACAATTGCATTAAAAAAAATAATTTATCATTAAAAGTATCTTACGGGTACTTTTTGAACCAGCTGGTTATATCAGAACATTACTTACTAACTTAATTTTCGAACATAACTCTAGGACCTTCGCCCGTCGATTCAACAATAAATACTGAAACCCCAATATAACCAAATATTAATTTTTTGGCCATTGTGGAAATTTAAACTAGAATTCTAAACTTATTAATCATATGTATTACCTACTCAAATAGGGTGTCTAGCAGTGAGGGTGGAACCTTATTTGGAAGGGAAGGGGGGCAAGCAAAAAAAAAGTTTTTTTTAGAACTTGTCTTTTCCAAGCCCCTACTCCCCCTTACTCCCAATAAATCTTTTACAAGCCCCTACTCCACCTTACTCCCAATAAATCTTTTCCAAAGCCCCTACTACCCCTTATTCCTAATAAATCTTTTCCAAGCCCCTACTCCCCCTTACTCCCAATAAATCTTTTACAAGCCCCTACTCCACCTTACTCCCAATAAATGCTTTCAAATTGAATGTACCTAAAAGTTATTCGGAGTGGTCCTCCTCCACAATTTTTATAAGCTATTTTATAAGCTAGTCTTTCCCGGAAATTTTAGGAAAATTTGATTCTTCTAGAAGCTATTTGGAGTTGTCATCCTTCAGAAAAGTTTTGACAATCGGATGTCCCTACAAGCTGTTTGGAGTAGTTCAAACCTGGATTTAAAAAGAGTAGATTTCTCTAGAGTCTAGAAGATATTATGTAAAGTGATCCACATTTCTAAAATTTTGCTGCCCTTTGAAGCTATTTAGAATGTTCCTCAGGTTAATTTTTTCTGACACTTAGATGTCTCTATATTTCTGAAGCAATTTGGAATGATCCCCACTTAGACATTAAAAAAAAATCTGTTGCTCTTAGAAGCTATCTGGAGTGGCCACTGCCTGGATTTTTTGAAAGTTTTATGCATTTAGAATCTATTTTGAATGTCCCTATCCCAGCAAATTTTTAAAATCGTATGAATCTAGAAACGGATTGTACCTGGCACATTTAAAAAAATTGAATGCCTTTAGAAGTTATTTGTAGTTTGATGCAAGTCTTTCAGTTACATTCGAGAATATTTCTTGAAGGGGGAAAATACGCCCTTCCCCTACAACCCACTCCCCGATTTCGCTGTCACTAATATGAAGTTGTCCTGCACCCAATTTTCGGAATTATATTATTTTAAAAGCTATCAAAAGTAATTGTCCTCCCTCCGAATCTTGTTGAAATTTTATGCTCCTAAAAACTGTTTGGAGTAATCCTAATTAGGAAATTTTTTTGAAAGTTGGAAGCCTCTAGGAGCTATTTTTAACAGTCCTCCCCAAGATTTTTATTTTAAATTTCTTGAAAGCTATTTGAAGGGTTATTCCCCCGGAATTTTTTTAAAACTTTGATGCTTCTAAAAGATATTTAGATTGCTCCTCACCTGAATTTTTCTCCAAAATTAGATGCCTATAGAAGATGTGGCTTTCTCCAACAAACTTTTGTAAATTGAATTTAATTGAAGTCATTTGGAGTTTGATTTAAAGTAATCTGACAAATTTGTATTCGATTATATCAAAGGATATGAAATATATCAGAGGGGCAGGAGAAAATATTTTCGAGAGGTACGATGCCTTCCAATTCCGCTGCCCTTAATGTCTAGCATAGCTTATTTTAAAACTATGTTCTCCCGTAAAATAATGAAAAATACTATTTGTTTACTTAAAATCACGTTCATGTAATTGAAGGTTTCAAACTTATTTTTTTAAGTTTGCCTTGTATAATTTGTGTGAAGGAGACACAAATACTCAAGCTTATCTCTCTTACATTCAGTAATTAGTAGATTACAACTATTAAATGTTGGACATAGGAGTAAAGAGAGCTAGTATCGCTGCAGATTAGCACGCGCACATTTAAAATCTTGTAGAGTAGTTTGAACCACAAGTTTATTATTTTATGGGTTTAGGTGATATGGAATCCGAAGAAAATAATTAAAATTACAACAAAAGGATCTCTTTGGTAATTTTTTTGTATCAACTATAATTATTATTGTTTGCTCGTGATTGTAAAATAATTTAAAATAGCATGGTAATGGTATATATATATATATATATATATATATATATATATATATATATATTTAAAAAAATCAAAATTAGCTAGGTATACTGTGGATAAGGGGGGCGAATCTATACACATTGTGTAGTCTTTAAATTGTTAAACTATAATAGTTTTTTCATCAATATTAATAAAATGAAGAGTTTGTTTGTCCGTCTGTTATGAGTAATGCACGATATTTATATCACGCAATTTTTGAAATTTAAAAATTAGTTGTCCCTATGCATGCAGTTGGAATTTAAATTTTTTTATTTAAATTTTTAAAATATATTAAAAACTGGGCCGGAATAAGTAAAATTATGATTTTTTATGTCTGTTTGAAACAAAGAAAATCTTTGCCACGGGTAGCCACGTAATTCACTGATGTCTTACTACCCATTCAGGCTATACGCTTATGTACTAATTACGCTAATGAGTTATTGATGAGGAACGTTTTGCTTAGAGGAAGTGAACCTGCATTTGTGTGGAGAGAGAGAGAGGGGGAACCATTTAGGGAAAAACCACCCTCACTACACACGACCAGAATTGAACCATGATCTCCCTGTCATCAGCAGTCTAGTTTATTGTGAGAGTAGCGCCTTAGACCAATCAGCCACCGAAGTGCATGGGTGACATGTTGAATAATTTGTATGAATTTTAAGACCAATCAAATATGTAATTACATTTAAAAGTGAATAGAAAATGCATTTTTATTTTAACTAGACCTACAACTGAAGAAAAAATCAACATTATTAACACAGATTGTAAATCGTTTAAATGATTGAGTAAATTCTGAAAACAAAGCCAGAGCCGAGAAGAAAAAGAAATTCTCAATTCAATCACAAACTTTTTTATGTATATTTTCACTCTCATGTTATATCATCATCATCATCTTTAATTGTTTCCAGCCTGTGGCCGGATCTGTTTAGTAAAATGCCTCTATCGTCCTCTGACCTTCCACCATTATTCCTCCTGCACTCTCTTCCACTCTCCTCTCACATACACACTTGCTGCTATCTGTTCCTCCCATCTCTTCCTTGGTCTCCCTTGCGGTCTCTTCCCTACATACTTCATATCCATTAATCTTCTTGGAATCCTCTCCCCTTCCATTCTCATTACATGTCCATAACATCTTATCCTAGCTTCCTCTACTATCTCATTTATCCCAACTCTAGACCTTACATTTTCATTTCTAATCCTATCTCTTCTGGTGGCAGCTAGCATGCTCCTCAGAAACATCATTCCCATGGCCTCCACTTTCCTTGTTTCTCTTTTATCCAAAGTCCAAGTTTCCTCTGCATACGTTACTATGGGTATGAAGCTTGCTATATACAGCACCTCCTTACACTTCTGAAGCACTTCTCTTTTCCATAGTAGGTCTCTATACACACCTGTTGAAAACCTCTCCCTGCTGCCCTCGTCTCACTATATCTTCTCTGTTGCCCCCTTTTGCCTCAATCATACTACCCAGATACGTCACACCATTTATTTCAAATATACTCCATACAGTTTTAACACCTTTCTTGGCCTTGTTCTCTGCCTTGTCATCACCGTTACTTCACTTTTCGCCGTACTAAATTTCATTCAACACGTCTTTTTCACCTCCTCATTCCATTCCTGCAGCTGTTCCTGTACATCCACTTCCTTTTTCCCCTATACCATCACATCATCTGCTAACATCATTGCTTTAATTTCCTCCTCACCCAGTTTCTCTGCCGCTTTATTCATTATCATTTCCATCACCAATTCAAATAGTCAAACGTAAATGGAATATTACAACACAGCAATCTCTAAACCATCACATTAACAACATATTCAAAGATTTAATAAAAAATAATGTGGATAACGGCTGTATGAGCCCATTCCTGAGAGAGACATGTATTTGTGGGCATGCAGACTAAATATCAGGCTCATATAGTCTAGTTTATCGATAAAAGTAAGAGGGGATGGAGAGGGCCTCAAATTCGGGTAGGGGGTATTTGGCTGTTTTCCCTAAATGATTTTTCACTGCCTTCTTACAAATTAATATACATTTCCTCTGTATACTATATTCATGATTCCAAGAAGATTAATAGATATAAAATTCTTGCTGTAATAATGTATGAATTGGTTGGTCATAAATTGTCTCTGAACCCCGAGAAACTTTGGAATCCTTGTCTGGAAGCTATTCAGATGGATGAAACAGGAGTAATTGTAGTCCTCAAACTCCATCAATCTATTGCTGAAAATAACTATCTCAAAAACTCTTTTTGTTTAGCTTTATTTTTTTTTGAAAAATCAGCTTGAAAAATGATGCATTCCTACGTCTTTCTTGGGGGATTATTTTTATTTATAATGATATAAAATCACAATATCTTATCAGTCAACAATATATGATGAAAAAAAATTATAGACAAAAAACAAGACTAAAATAACATGGTTGAAATTTAACAAATCCTCCATACCAGAGATAAAACCATTGTGTAGCGTATCCTTTACTACGGTTAAGGTAGCTCCGCTACCCCTACGACATTGCTTACTACAAAAGGGAGAGGAATAAAGGTGTTTGTCAAATACATGTTGATATATGTGCCTGGTATTCAGAATCATAACAAAATATAGATTAAAGTGTCGAGTAATTTAAAGCTTGATACAAATACTATCTATTTTGCAAGTATTTGTGTATTTATTTTATTATACTTAAACTTTGCTAAGTTTTCTCAATAGTTGGCACCATGCCTGGCTTGCTGTTTTCATGTAGCAGGCCCTTGATGGTGACACCCACAGTTCAATGGCCAATGTTTCTGGGTGAGGGTAAAGGGTCTGTTTCAACCCCATTTATGTTAGGAAAGGTCATAAGAACGTTGCTCTAGCTTGGCCTTTGTTCTTTGGACAGCAGGTTCTGGGTTTCATTAGCTGGTAGGTAAGGGCCGTTGTAAGAAGAATTACTTAAAATGCAATTAAAAAAAAACAAATGTTGATTCACAAAATAATGTACTTCACATCTCTATGGGTGTGCGGCTTAGAGAATACGCCACTGCTGGGCATATAGAGGAAATAATCATCATCATTATCATCATCAATTATCATCACTATCATCATTATCATCATCATCATCATATTCATTATTATTATTAATTACTATACTTGATGTCACTTCTCACCAGGCTAAAGGCTACGACACTAGCCGCCATGTGCTGGCGTGTTTTGGCGGCGCAGGTGGTCAACATGCCTGCTCCATTGCCCGCTCCCTTGGTATGAGAACGGTGTTTGTTCACAAGTACGCCGGGATATTGTCGGCGTATGGCATGGCGTTGGCTGATGTAGTTCACGAGGCTCAAGAACCGTGCGCGAAAATATACCAGCCAGGTAAAGTCTCTTTACAATTTGGTTAGGTAGACCTTAATCACTATAAAAAATGTTTGGTTAACATAAAATAAAAATATTGAGATAGAAAAATTCACCTAAGAGTAATTTAGGCTTAGAATAATACTTTTGGTTAACTTATAACTTTTCCCTTAGCTGTGTAAACAAAACTCTTTGACTCGCTCATCGGAAATCTTACTATAGTGCTAAAGGATAACTACTAACCTTTTTCAATAACATTTAGTAATTTTTCACACAATTGATGTTGATTTTTATGTTTTTAAGTTAATTTTCTTTAAAGAAACATTTTCAGATATTTAAAAAATTTAAATTAATTAATAAACAAATTTATCTTAAAAGTCTATTTGTGATTAAAGCTTTCAGCTTTATTAAAATGCATGAACACTAAGAGGCATACTATACCAGATTTTTTGTATCGCCTCTAGTAATTACAACAACAAACACAAAAACAACAAAACAACAAAAACACCACCACCAGTAACAACAGTAACAATAGTGACAGTAATAATTTTTACTTTGTTCAGGTAAATGTCTCTTTCTCACCCCTTTATTATCAACAGACTAATATGATAAACTAAAGATACAGTTTGTATTTATTCTGTTGTTTGTTGACAGAATCTTTCTCGTACCTTGACAAGAGACTAGACGCTCTTAGCAAGCAGTGTGTGGAAGAGCTGCAGTTACAAGGATTCACACCCAGCCAGATTGGGACAGAGGCATACTTACATCTGAGATATGAAGGAACAGACTGTGCTCTCATGTGTACAGCCACATCCGACAAGGGGGGCTCTTCCGAGTCAACCACACATGGGGACTTTAGAGGAACATTTGTCAAAAGGTTTGTAACTGCACCAATAACAGTATTAAATAAATTGAGAGTGGAGTTATGCAAACAAATTAAGAACGAGCATGAGCGTAGCAGAGCCAGGGGAGATCTACAACTCCGAAACTGGTTCGGCTGTGCTCAAAACACAGTGTACCTTATCAACTCATTAACTTTACTGCAAATGCTGACTCACTTGCCTAAAACTTTGTTCTTGTCATTCTTCGCCCATAAATTAGACAGAACTAGACATTAGCAATAAAGTGCACTAACTGATTTTAAACACATATCCACTCACACTATAAATATTTGTGCTCAAATAACTCTTTCCTTAATATTAGAATTGAAAAATGACACCTGGACACGGGAATTGAACCCGGGACCTTTGGCTTAGTACGCCAATGCTCTAACTACTGAGCTATCCAGGAATCGTCCCGTGCCCAGGGTCATTCTTCACTCATATTTTAAGGCAGAGTCTATGATGGACGTGCGGAAATCGTCGGCTACAAATGTGTGATTTTATTAAGATCACGAGCTATCAGATAACGCAGCCACCATCGACTCTGTAGTTAATGCTGGCACTTGTACAATTATTATAATTGTAAGGGATTGCAAATTTAAGATTCAAATATCCAAAGCTTTCCTTAATAATTAACACAACAAATAAGAAATTTAATTGATCACAGTTTAAATTATGCAGAAATGTTATTATGCTTTGGATTTTAATTGTTAACACAATAAATAGAAAAACTACACTTTGAAGTTATCTGATTTCTTCTGATGTTTGACAAGTAAATTAAGCCCCGAGTTGGGCAACATATTTAAGAGGCACTATTGATTCTTCTTTGTCATGTCATCAGACCAAACTTTTACAAAGTGGAATTATTGCTCAAACATTAGTATAATATTAATGAAATAATAACTTTTAGTATAATATTGGTACAACTTGCCATCTTAAATTGACTTTAATTAAATGGATATTTTATAATCATATTTATCTTATAGTGAAATTTAACATGGCAAAGTGTGAAGTGATGGTATTGATAAGGAAGCGGGTAAGGCCCAGTGAAGCTATAAAGTTGAATGGGGTAGAGCTGTTCTATAGGTGTGTAAGAGACATGCTATGGAGAAGAGAAGTGCCCTTGAAGTGTAAGGAAGTACTTTGTACCCATTGTTATATATACAGCAGAAATATGGACAGTGAACGTAAGAGAAACTATGAAAGTGGAGGCCATGGGAATGAAGTTTGTTAGCTGTCACGAGGAGAAACAAGATTAGGAATGAAGTTATCTGGGAAAGAGTGGGAGTACATGAGATAGTAGAGGAAGCAAGGCTGGATTGGTATGGGCATGCAATGATGATGAAAAAGGAGAGGATGCCAAAGAGAATGATGGAGATGAGGGATGTAGGAAAAATATCACAAAGGAGGCCAAGAAAGAGATGTGAGGAGCAGATAACAGAAAGTTTGCAAGTGAGAGGAGAAGAATGTAAGCAATTAAAGGGGAAAGAATTGGTGGAAGGATAGAGGAAGATGGAGGCATTTTACTAAGCCTACACAGCCACAGGCTGAAAACAGTTGATGATCATAATGATGATTTATCTTATTATATTTACATTTTTATACTCTCTTCAATATTAATGAGTGTGAATGTGATAGCCACACGAAACATGTTTTCTATGAGAATTTCTTCCCGAGTGATGGAGGCACGCTCTTTTGCATGATACCAAATATATTCCATTGTGAATGCGTTCTGTATCACCATAGGCTGGCCCCTGTTTGTCCACATAAACCAGACCCTGAGTCGCCGGTGAATTCACATGTCCAACATAAACTCAGCCTTAAACTATTACTGAAGAATGACCCAGAGTACAGGACTATTCCTGGATAGCTCAGTAAGAGAGCATTGGTGTGACAAACCAAAGGTCAAGGGATGAATTCCCATTTCCATGGGTGCCATTTTTCAACTAATAGAATTAGATGATCATAGTTTTAGTTTTAACCGGTATTTTGAAATTGAATGTTTTTGAAAACCCCTAGTGTGCATGCAACCTGTTGATTATGATGGACTGTTTATTTAAATGTTTGTTTCCACACAGGTATCAGACAGAGTTTGGTTTTGTACTCAGCGGTCGTAATATAGTAGTGGATGACATCAGAGTGAGGGGCGTGGGGAAGTCGCTGGCTCACTCTACTGTGAACATAGCAGAGGCTGATTCTTCTCCGCCTGTAGACAGGGTAAGGCATATTATAGTTTGTCATTAAAACAACTAGAGACTCTCTGTAGATAAGTTATATTGGGCTGCAGTAATATAATACAGGTGAACTCCGCTTTTCTCTGTTCTTAAGTTCGATGATTTTCTCTTTCAATTCTTTTCAATTATAACCAGAACCCATACACTCTTTCAATCTTTTTCAATAATAATCAGAATCCAGACATTCGATTCGTGGTCCACTCTTTCGACCTGTTTTAACGTGTTCACACAATCTTCCAAACCCTTCTGTGAATATATATATATACAATATTTTTATACATATGTATATATATATATATAAAAATATTGTATAAAATATTGTATAAAAAGTGACCCAGGCCACAGACTGGAAAGAGTAATGGATGTAAATAGATAAATATATATATATTTATTATATAAAACACATATGACACTATACATATATATACAACACCACATATATAAATGGTGTCCGTTATTTAGCTCTCAAACCCTATACATATATATACAACACCATATATATAAATGGTGTCTGTTATTTAGCTCTCAAACCCATTCACAAATTATATTTAGTGTTTTATTTGCGAGCTTAAAAAAAGACTGGTTTCTGCATTTTATTCATTCAGATTCTTGATAGTGCTGTTGAATAAGTGGGGGATGGGGTTACCTGTACTTACTCGAATCTAATGTACATCATTTTTAGCCACATTTTGTCTCCAAAATTAGGGTTTGTATTAGAATAAATGATGCACTAGATTCAAGTGCAAATTGAAAAACTCCACCTACTGTTCTGCCATGTGCTCTTACTCCTACAGCCCCTCCAACCTCCTCGCTCCTCCTCATGCTCTATGTCTGTCTTTCTCCCTCTGTTCTGCCATGTGCTCTTGCTCCTACAGCCCCTCCAACCTCCTCACCCCTCCTCATGCTCTATGTCTGTCTTTCTCCCTCTGTTCTGCCATGTGCTCTTGCTCCTACAGCCCCTCCAACCTCCTCGCCCCTCCTCATACTCTATGTCTGTCTTTCTCCCTCTGTTCTGCCATGTGCTCTTGCTCCTACAGCCCCTCCAACCTCCTCGCTCCTCCTCATGCTCTATCACTGTCTTTCTCCCTCTGTTCTGCCATGTGCTCTTGCTCCTACAGCCCCTCCAACCTCCTCACCCCTCCTCATGCTCTATGTCTGTCTTTCTCCCGGTATTTTGGTGGTTATGTGAAGTGAATTAAACCAAAGTTGAATGACATAACTAGTTTTTTGGTTTCAACCTTTTGAAAATCTATATTTGCATTAGTTTCAAGTGAACATGATGATATTTGTATTCTACTTCTTAAAACTAAAGTTTAAACCAATATGGTTGGTAGCTTTGCAACTGTAAATACAAAATTAAAAAGGGTTTTATTTTAATTTACCCATGGTTAGATAAGTAAATCATTAACAAACATGGGTGCTCTTGGTTCATTCACTCATCATTATCATCATCATGAACTGTTTACATCTTGTGGCGCATCCGTTTAGTAAAATGTCTCCATCTCCGTCTGTCCTTATTCACTCGCAGTGTGTAAGCATTTTGTATTTAATTATATATTTATGACTTAGTCCTTTTTACAAAATTTTGAAATATGCTATGTTTGGACATTAGTAAATAAAAGATGTCCTCGTTCTATTAATTTTGTTTGCTGATATCACCGTTTGTTTTAACTTGACTTAATTCTTTTTCTTAAAGTTTGAAAATTCAAGTACCTGCTAATAATTTTCTAATTTTTTTCAAATTTCTTTTGATATTAATTAATTAAATTCATTATAGAAATATTATTTCAGATTGAACGATCCCTCACTATTTTTTTGTCTGATTAAAAATGTAATTACCATAATATATTAAATTTAACTAAAAATATAAATTTGTATGGTCATAGCTTTTTTCACATTTTTTTCTCTTTTTAATGTGTATTTGTGACAAAAAAAAAAAGGGAAATCAGGCAGGCAAGTTATAAAGATACTAAATAGAAAAACAGAGATGATAATTGTATGAATAGATATCAAATTGAAATTTTAAATAGGTTTGCTGCCCTAGTAGCAGTATTCTAAGTCTTATCTGTTTCCTTCTGTTTTTCCCCACCAACTTTTTTCCCCATGATTATGACACCATAAGTGCCGAAACATGTTGAAATGAAGTATTACAGCATCTTTCCAATGCTAGAAATACATAAGAAGTAATGGGACAAGGAAACATATAAGATTTAGAATACTGCTCTACATTCCCTACTTCATTTAAACTCGTTTTACATTTTGTTAACCTATAAAGTAAATTTTATACTTTTCAACTTTAATACCTATTTAATCTTTAAACACTGTTTCATTATATATTGCATATCTTAAAGTCGTTGTTTAACAATACTCATTTATTTCATCATAACTTATTTGCAGATGTTAATCTCTTAACTTAAATTTTATAATTTGAATTTTAAACTTACATGAACTTAAACATTGATTTGTCCAACCTACTTTGTTATCTGTAAGTTTTACAACAAATTTTTTAACTTGTTTTCATGTATTTTAGACTTATCATCACTTTATGCATAGTTAAAATTGATGATGGATTATTTATTATATATTTAATGTTCATAATTTGACAATATGTTTTACTATAAGTGAACATTTTGATCTGAAATTTTAATTTATTACACCAAATAACTTACCAAATTTATAGATCAACTCTTTCTAAATATTACTATATAAGCTGCTTCATAGTGGAAACAAGCAAGGTAAGTAAGTCTGCTACCTTTCAGGGTAAACAAATTGTCCGTACACATCTAATTATTGTTACAGATAACTAAAGTTTACTTTGAAGAGGGCTATCAAGATACATCAGTGTACCTACTGGAAAATCTACGGTCAGGCCACTCTCTCCCTGGACCGGCAATCATAATGGACAAGCTGAGCACTATTCTGGTGGAACCAGACTGTACCGCAATAATCACTAGAGCTGGTGATGTCAAGATCACTATCGGCTCCGGTCAACTTGGCAGGATTGGTACGGAACTGGACTCTATACAGCTTAGTATCTTCTCCCACAGATTCATGAGCATTGCTGAGCAGATGGGCAGGTGAGCAGCTTTTAAAATATACTGCTATATGTTGGGTTAAATTATAAATATAACCCACTTTGGTGGCTGCATGGTCTAACGTGCTACTCTCGCAGTAGACTAGACTTACGATGACGGGGGGATCGAGGTTTGAATCTCGGTCAGGTGTACGAGGGTGGTTTTCCCTAAATGGTTTTCTGTTCTCCCTCCACACAAAATATGACTGCACTTCCTCTAAATATAACTTTCCTTATCTTTTAGCATAATTATTACATAAACGTATAACTCAAACGGGTAGTAAGAGGCGGTGCTAGAGAAAATAATTATTAATTTAGTTTGTAACAAGATATCACCAAGTATTTGAAATTTGAAATTTCATAGTAATTAAAGTTCACATGTATCATATATTTATTCAAATACAATTCTTATTTTTATATTCTTAATAAAGCTACAAATATTATATATTAATCTTACAAAAAAGTTAAGTTGGGTAGAATGGAGGTATTTACTCAAACATTATTATATACATAAACTTTTTTAAAAGTTTTTTATCCCCATTTAGTTGATATTTTTTCTATAGTAATTAAATTAAAGGAAAATGTAGCTAAGTGTATTAAAACATATAGCCTACTATGAACTTTTTTTTCTCAACTTGTAAATAATGTTGTCGATCAGGATTCTCCAGAGGACATCTATTTCTACCAACATCAAGGAGCGACTAGACTTCTCTTGCGCTCTGTTTGGTCCTGACGGAGGTCTGGTTTCTAACGCTCCTCATATACCCGTCCATCTTGGATCAATGCAGGAAGCAGTTCAATATCAAGTGAGAACAACAGTTCATTTGTTTGGCAGGCAATAGCTAGCACATGATTAATTAAAAATATATAAATGGGGTTATTAAAAATATTGTAAAACCCAACATTTTTATTTAGTTCCAAATATAATGGGTTTATTTTAGAGATAGGATGCTCAAACCATCGAATCCTATTTTATTCGAGAGATTTGAGATTCATAAACATTTCCAAAAAGTATCTTGAATACAATAATTTGAAAACCTTGACATAATAAAACAATTTTAAGCAATTTGCAAAAAGGAATTATACAAACTTGTCTAGTTGGTTGAGTAACAAAATCACAAAAGTACAAACATGTATTTAAGATAGTTAATTTACTAAAAAAGAGCTCTATTTGTTATTTGTGATGTAATTGGGAAAGAGAGTGAGTACAAGGAGTACATGAGATAGCAGAGGAAAAAAAGACTGAGATGGAATAGACATGTAATGAGAATGAGAAAGGAAAGGATCCCAAGAAGAATTAGGGAACTTAAATTTGTGGGGAAAAGACCACTAAGAAACCCAAGAAAGATGTGGGAGGAGCAGGTAACAGCAAGTGTGTAAGTGAGAAAAGAAGAACAAACGCGAATAAAGGAGGAAGAGGGGTGGGCAGACAGAGGAAGATGTAGGCCCTACCTTTTTTACAAGGTTCACCCAGCCTCAAGCTGGAAACAGTTGTTCTAGTTGTAGGTATATTAGCTCCAGCATAAATTAGTTTTGATTTGCTTTGTAAGCTCTTGTGACTGGTGCAATGGCAGCCAAAACACTTGAAATAGTTCTATCAATGCAGCCGTAACCCGGAAAAAGCTTTGTCTCAAGCCTTTTTTATTTGTTACTTACCTATTTTTTATTATTTGTATTATTCCAGATGGCTGCTCTGAAGGGCAAATTTAATGAGGGTGACGTAATTCTAACAAACCACCCCAAGGCCGGAGGTTCTCATCTTCCCGATCTTACCGTCATCACTCCGGTATTTTACAAGTAGGTCAAATTCTTACAATGTCGCAAGAAGTATGTATATATATATATATATATATATATATATATATATATATATTTAAACTAAGGATGGGCCTTCAAATCCTTATAGATATATGAGAATTTGTAAAAATTTCAGTTTCTAGATTCAAATCCTTAATTTTTTTTTTCAAGTGAAATTTGATTTAGAGCTCTAACACTGCTTATTGGTGGTCCAGAACCAACTATAATTATAGGATGAACTTAACAACCAGGCCCCAGACCAGTTATTTAACACTTAACTGATTGTATAAATGTTTTAATAAAAGGATTAATAAAAAGAATGTCAACATTAATTAGTTACTATTTTAATTTCCTATTCTACCTTATTTATATTTCCTCTTATATTCATAATTTTTCCTAAGATTTGAATTCAGATTTGGGATTCAAAGGTCAATTATATTTTGATTTGTAAAATAGTTGATTCAACCCAACTCTAATTCACACACATGTGAACTGTGGCTGAAACAAGGTCTTTAATCGTGGTAGACTATTATGATATATTTGTAGTATTCAAGTATCATTTTTGCTATGTTTCATACCTGGCAAGAACACTGTGATAAATAAGTAAAGGAGAGAGTGTTATTTACAACTGTGCAGTAGGAATAGTGACGATAGAAAATTTGATTCATTGTTCTGAAAGAGAGACTAACAGAACAGAAGTTGGATTGGGATCTTTGTTAGGTGCTATGACCTCTCTCCAGATGAATGCAGGTACATTTCCTCACAACTAACCTTTCTCACTCTTTATCTCTCAAATTGAATTATTGGTAGGTGACCTGGTGGTCTAGGGGTAAGGTGTCAGACTTCTGTGCTGGGGGTCCGGGGTTCAATCCTCGGTCCCGGCACAGATTTATCTGATTGCCAAACCCTTCCTTCACCTCTGACAAGATGTGTATTAATCACAACTTGTGAATGTGAGGAATGCCAGGCCTCTACCGTGGTTCGGATTCCACGTTAAACTGTAGGTCCCCCATTTCATCTCACAATCACCCTACCATTGCACATTAACGTAAGTGCGTATAACCCGAATGGGTAGTAAGACGTGGTGCTAATAATAATAGTAATAGTAATAATAATAGATTGAAATATTAGTAACTCTTGTGTTAAATGCATTAGTAAAAAATAGGTAGCGAAAGAGAATTATTCACAGCATTGTGTCAAATAATTTAAACATTGGTTTTGAAGAAAATACTATTGCGACTACCACATATGGGAGAATGAGGTGTGGGGTGGTAGTATCTATCAAAGTGGGTCATAGTAGTTAAAGGGTATTTATAAAAACAATCACTACTAGTTACCAATCCGACACCTTAGCTCAGTTGTTAGCGTGTTTGTCTACTGAGCTAAGGGTCCCGGGTTCAATTTTCAGCATGATGAAATGTGGGTTTACCCTTTCACAGGAATATTTATTTATTTCACAGTGATAAATTAACGGCCAAGGACTGGATGTCTGTCCTAATCTTAAGTTAGATTATAAGACATATGAAGCTATGACAGGCCTAGCCGGTAGTGGAAAATATATGGCTTGAATAAAAAACAGACCACAGGCTGGAAATAGTAATGGATGTAACTAAAACTACTAGCTACCACTACAATAAAGAACAAACTAAATTGCAAGAAAATGTATTTTGAACAGAGGATAAAGATCACAGGATTTTGTGACCCCTCATTATAATTGTCAACTATTATTCATTTAAAACTAGCTGGTGGGTGCACACATGATATTATCTTATCTCACTGGCGGTACTTACGCCGTTGTTTCAGTTGATGCTTGATTTGTCAACTAAACTCT
The DNA here is from genome assembly GCA_902155825.1 of Timema genevievae. NCBI lineage: Eukaryota > Metazoa > Arthropoda > Insecta > Phasmatodea > Timematidae > Timema > Timema genevievae. The sequence goes on from CABFWO010002618.1 coordinate 66,095, forward strand.
GTCTCAGGAAATACAGAACATACCTCTTTTCAGGGGTGAGTCACAGCCTGTGTTCTACGTGGCGAGCCGTGGTCACCACGCGGACATTGGGGGCATCACCCCGGGCTCCATGCCGCCCCACTCCAAGACACTTCTAGAGGAGGGGGCGAGTTTTAAAAGTTTCCCTCTGGTGAAGAAGGGCGTGTTTAATGAGGCGGAGTTAGTTGAAGCTCTCAACGCTCCGGGAAAAATTCCCGGCTCATCCGGGACGAGGAACTTACAAGACAACCTGTCTGATCTCAGGGCACAAATTGCTGCAAACCAAAAGGTAGACTTTAAACAGTGTGAGGATGTTCTAGACTTTAAAAAACAGATTATATTTAATACAGGGCAAGGTTAGTCTGACAAATGTCATTTTTAACCAATATTTCATTAGAATTTTTACGATTTGTGAAATCCCAGACAAAATTGTTAATTAATGTCATATTTGAACAACTTTATGAAAAACTTCATGTAACTTTTATTGTGGACACAAATTATACTTTACACTGCTTTCACTGGACAAATAGGTAAGAGTTTCATTTCATGGCATGGGATTGTCCATTGTTTTATTTTTTAAATATTCATATTCCATATTCGAGTGTCTTGTCATTCTTTAACAATTTAACAGTCTCTGAAGAGTTATGAGAGAGTTAAACTAGAATGAAATAGAGATCTGTAAACTGCATAACAATTTATTAAAAAATATCTGGGAGATGGTGGTATGAATTTACAATTCAGAAATAGCTAGTTCCATAGGCTTCACTAATTAATTTGGGGAAGCAGAAATATCCAAGCCCACACCCAGTTTTTAATCAGCTTATGGTGAAATCCTCAATTGTCGTTAAAATAGAGGTCTTTTACTATCTTAAAGGCTTATACTGTGTTCTTAATATGGGTTTTAATATTCAATTTGAAAATTTAGCTAGACTGATACACTTTGCAATTTTATGTTGTTTCATATTTAGTATATTTTGTCTTGAATGTTTTTTTTCTAAGCTTGACTAATTCAGAGTATATTGTTACAGGGTATAATATTAGTCGGTGAACTAATTGACATATACGGTCTGGATGTTGTCCAAGCCTACATGGGCCATATCCAGGCCAACGCTGAAGTGGCAGTTAAAGACATGCTTCGTCAAATTGGCAACAAGGCTCTGGCACAAACTGGCAGCACTGTGCTTCAGGCCGAAGAGAGTATGGACGATGGTACATCCATAAAGCTGAAGGTTACTATCGATGTGGAGCAAGGCACGGCAGTTTGCGACTTTAGGTGGGTAAACTAATCAAAACAAGGATTGCAGGGAGAATTGTATAGTTTGTTAAACTTGTTTTAATAAATTTAGGGTGTTGAACCCACCTCCTCTCAACTCTGATTCTTAATTTTACCAAAGAATATTGAATCTTTAATTTTAATCCGAATGATAAGTACCTTAGTATGGATTTTCCTTAATTTCTGATTTTCTTTACATTCACTGGTAAATTAATTTTCTCTAGCCTAGTTATTATTAGGTTTTTACTTTACTGATAAAGAGCTAAGCCAATAATAAGCATCATAAATAATAATAAATTCAAAAAAACTTATTCATATTAAAAATTTGGAAAACATTAATTCTTGAATCTCCCTAACTAAATTAATTGTGGAAAACCATCCTTAAGATAGTTTATAAACCTTAAACTCCTGTCATTGGCTACCAAGTGCATTGTGGGCCTATTGCTAGACTGAAGTTATGTTTTGTAATATTCTTAATGAAATTAGCACTAAAACTCACTTTTAATCTTTGCAAATTTTCGCATGTATATGAATCACTATTTCGAATGAATACTACTAGGTATGTATATTTATTTTGAAAATTGAAAAATGACACCTGGACACGGGAATCGAACCCGGGACCGTGTACAGGTGTCATTTTTCAATTTTCAGAATATGATATCTAGATGGAGTAATCCTCACTAAAAGCATAAATAATAGCTTTGGCTATTTAATTCTATGTATATTTAATTAAAACTTAGACAACCTGCACTGTCAGGTGATACTCGAATTTATTACTGACGACTTTTACTTTCCTGAACGTTCCGCTCTTCCAACTTATCTATTTTTTGATCAACCCTATTCTACTCTTCGCATCTCATCCTTGGGCATTTTAAAGCTCCTTGCTTTTCTTAAATAGAGTTCTCTTCTTCGTTTTTAGGCTTCCACGCCCTTTTCCTTATTTCCTGCCTTCCTACCACATTCTCAACTCACTATGTCTGCCACCAGCAATATGTGGTCACTACCTAGAGGGAGAATTGGTTTCAAAAAACATAAATCAATAATTTACCGGCACTTGAACTAATGTACAAAAAATTAAATTTTTAAATTTATACTTTATATATATATTAATTATTTTGTTAATGTTTTGTTCCCAGTGGTTCTGGCTATGAAGTGTGGGGTAATTGTAACGCTCCAAGAGCAATAACAATGTCGGCACTCATCTATTGTTTGCGCTGTATGGTTGGTCATGATGTACCTCTCAACCAGGTGAGATATCTCACTGCAATTCAAAAGTAATGTACTTATCTTTGCATCTTGTGTTCCTAGCCTGGGCTAATCATTGCTATCACCTTAGATTGCACTTATATTGAACTTCGAATGAACGCTCTTGCACTACAAAAAGTCTAAAAATCTTTTTGCTCATCAGATTTTGACCCATCTCAGGCTTTCTTAGCTGATTGGGCAAAGCATTAAAGCATACAACACTGTGGTGATCTTGTCCACATAATGAGGCCCTAAGTATACCTCTCTTCTTAATATTTACAGTAATTTATTATCTTAGATTTTCCAAGGTTATAATTTATATCATATTAAAATAAATACATCTGTTCTCCTAATTTCTATGAAACTATCATCAGTTATTTACCATTGTTGTTTGTTTTAACTGTTCAGGGCTGTTTGAAGCCAGTGAAAGTGATCATTCCCAAAGGCTCCATCCTGGATCCATCAGATAATGCGGCAGTGGTAGGGGGCAATGTTCAGACGTCCCAACGGATTGTGGACACAGTGCTGAAAGCATTCCAAGTGTGTGCTGCATCACAGGGTTGCATGAATAATGTGACATTTGGAGACGAGCAGTTTGGGTACTACGAGACCGTGGCAGGAGGTGCAGGAGCTGTAAGTTGAATTTCGGAACTTCTGTTTGTACACGTTAAACTACACTTATGTAAAGACTTGAGCGGTGGACCTCTGGCTCTATGTGTCAATTTGAACTACTTGCCTTCTTTCTCTTTCTTCATTCCTCTTTGTAATATTACCGGGTACTATTATAACTCTAGAGCAGTGATTCTCAAACATTTCTCTCTCACGGCACAGTATATCTCCTCGAGATGAAGCGTGGCACACCCATTGTTTAAGTTGGCAATACTATGAACTGACATCAGACGCACATGCGCTGCTAGCCCATTAACATAACCATTCTTTTGGAGTGTATTGTGAGAGTTGCCTGCTGGATGTGGGTTTTGAAATTGGTGAATACGTGTTGTATTTAAATTTTGTGTTTATTTCTGGTAGGCTTTTATGTTAAAATGAATAAGTTTTTGGTAAAACGGAAAAAAATAGCTAATGAATCTGTGGAATATCAAAGTGGAAATGAACATGAAAACGAACAAGTTGCAAATGTGAGTTCCATGCAATATGCTCCGCAGATAATACCGTTACTTGGTACAACTCGCAAGTACGACGGTTACCTGAACCTTGGATTCACGTATGATGGCCCTGAAAACTCTCCGATTCCTGAATGTGTGGTGTGTGGGTAAAAACTTAGTAATGGGAGCATGGTTCTCAGTAAATTAAAACGATATTTAATGACAAAACACAGTCATTTGACTGGAAAAGAGAAGAACAGTCTTAGCTGTTTATTATCATCTGGTGTAAAACAAGAAAAATATATGAAAAAAAGAATAACTATAGCTGAAAAAGCCCAATTAGCCAGCTATAAAATGGCTGAGATTAGTAGCAATAAAGATGCAGCCTTACACCATTGCGGAGGATTTGATTTTGCCTGCTTGAAAACAAATTGTTAAATCAGTTTTAGGAGACACAGCTGAGAAAGAAGCATCTTTAGTACCATTGTCAAATGATACAATTTATCATCATATTGGTGACATGTCTTCAGATATTGTGAAAAAATTATCTGAAAAATTGAGCGATGGGTGAATATTCGCCCTACAGCTGGGTGAGTCAACGGACATCAGCCAAAAATGTCTTGTATTGAGTTACATCAAATTTATTGACAGTGATGAAATCATTGAACAATTTTTATCATGCACAGAATTACAAAATGTGTTTCTGTCTGTACACATGGTGCACCGTCAATGACTGGAAGATTTAAAGGTTTCATTGCAAGGCTAAAACTTGAATTTCCGAACGTAGGCTCATCTCATTGCTTCATTCATCGTGAGGCTCTAGAGGCGAAAATTCTCCCAGCTGAATTTAAAGGTGTTTTGGACTCCTTTATTAAGATGGTCAACTACGTTAATCCGCAAGCTTTAAAAATACAACTTCCCAAATAAATGTGTCTGGCTCTCTCCACGATACATTAGTTATACACACCGATATTCGTTGGCTGTCAAGGAGAAAAGTTCTCACAAGATTTTATGAACTTAAAAGCGAGCTACTTAACCTCTTTACTCTTGAAAACCCGTAATTTAATTCACAATTAAATGCTGAGGAGTGGTGTGCCCAAGCTAGCTTACTTGGCTGATATTTTCAGCCATTTAAATATCCTGAATGCAAGCATGCAAGGCAAAGAAGAAAATGTGTTAACCTCAAGTGACAAACTTAATGGTTTCTTAAATAAGCTTATACTGTGGAAACTACAAATGGAAAAGAAGCAGATGAAAATGTTTCATTCTACACCTGAAGTAGATCCTCAAGGAGTAGTTACATCGAGATTGATCTGGGAACATCTGTAAGTTCTTGAAGATAAAATAAAGCAGTACTTCCCTCTCTCACCATCAACGAATATAACTGGGTCCGTAATCCGTATACAGTATCGCTTGAAGCAACAACCCAACTCCGGAAAAAGTCAAAGAACTTGCTGAACTGCAGGCAGATCGCACCATACAGCTGAAATATGAAGACCTACCACTTGCTAAGTTTTGGATGTTGGCAAAGAAGGAGTTCCCAGCAGTATCTGAATGTGCCGTTAGAACGCTGTTGCCATTTTCTACTACATACCTCTGTGAACTGGGATTTTCGGCACTTACAAACGTAAAGAATTAAAAAACGAGGACTTATTTCCATTGAACAGGAAATGCGGGTCTGTTTATCATATATAGACCTATGTCCAAGAGTAGAGATTTTGTTCAAGAAAAGACAAGCCCATGTTGTCACATTAACTCGAGCTATTAGTATTTATTGTTTCAACTATTTTAAATTATAAATATATTTCAAATGCTCAAATTTTTTTCCTCTTAGTATATTTTTATTTAATATATAATTTTTTTTAATTTTCAGTAAAATAATGACCAAATCTTGTCAATGAGCCTATCTTGCATCACGCTAGTTTGCTGCGGCACATCCTTTGAAAACCACTGCTCTAGAGACCTGCTTCAGTAGGCTCGTAGACTAAGTCTGATTCATCCAGTTTTCTGGCGACGAGGAGGTTGTGGTTTAAATGCCGGTCAGGTGTACTGATGGTTTCTCACTTTACATTCTCACAAATGTGGTTACATTTATTCTAAATTCTACCTTTCCCACCTCTAATCCATTAGTATAATTAAAATGCTTATTTCCAAGGTTAGAATAAACATATATATGTAGGCTAAGCCTACATCACCACCAAACTTTATATACTCTAGTCCTAAAGGTTTATTAACTTGTGTGTTGTAAACCCAGGGCCCTACGTGGGACGGTCGAAGCGGTGTCCACACCCACATGACCAATACCCGTATCACTGATGCGGAGATATTAGAGCGTCGCTATCCCGTCATGCTCCAGCACTTTAGTCTTCGGGCAGGTTCCGGAGGAGCGGGCAGGCACCGCGGAGGAGACGGAGTGGTGCGAGAGTTGCTCTTCAGGAAGGACATAATGCTCTCTGTGCTGACAGAGAGGAGAGTGTTCCAGCCCTATGGGCTCCTAGGTACACACTTCTCATCACATCACAACTGATTGCCACTTTATTTATATAACACCCATCCCATAGACTTCATCTCATCACAACTGATTGCCACTTTATTTATATAACACCCATCCCATAGACTTCATCACATCACAACTGATTGCCACTTTATTTATATAACACCCATCTCATTGACTGAGTGATCATAGGTCTAACTTTATTTATCACAGGTACAAATATTATGGCAGTTTCATCAACAATGCAGGCACAAGCTCTAACTACAGGTTATCTATTAAAAGCCCTTGTAACCCCCCCC